>APFE031117947.1:228167-267971 GCA_000404065.3 Pinus taeda
ATATATATCGTAGCATTCATAAAACCTCAATCTAATTTACCTGGATTAGAATATAACTATAGCTCCTTTGACTGAATCTACAATACCATGGTAAAAACCACCATGCACAAAACCATGTGTTAAATCTTTTTGTTTCTCGGGTGTTACCCTGAACCCGGCGCAGGAGGGCTACTGCCCTCCTCCACATATTCATGCAAATAATATAACACATACACAACATCATGCACAAGCCATTGTGCAAGTGGAATCAAGAAATAATGTTCTTGAGCCATTTTGGCCAAAACAATACAATTGCATAACAAATATTGGGTAGAAAATCTCCCGAAAGCACTTTGGGCATACTGGATAATATGGAGAAATATTGTTGGACATACACCTTTCAAGATTGTATATGGAAGCAAGTTTTTCTTTTGTAGTATTTTAAATAAATACCTTCATAACAACAACCAAATTGGGATTGGATCTCTTAGGGACACAAAAAACAAAGGTTACCTCAACCCAATGAACTGGATGAAATTCGCCAAGATACAATTCAAAGAACTAATATCATCTAGAAACAAAGGATAAAATGGAATGACAAATTCATCAAATTGAATACATTCAAACCAACTTATTAGGCTCTATTATTTTATTATCGATCTAAGGATTTTAAACGAAAGCTTCAAACATACTAGTTAGGTTCATATGAAATTAAGAAAGTTTATGATAATAGATCGATCAAAACCACAAGTATTGATGAGGAAGGTATTTATTTTCCTTTTAATGGGTATAGATTAAAGTTATATCAAAAGCTCTTAAGAAGAGAACAATTTGTTCAAAATCCACTTCAACATTCAAGGATGGAGATAGTGAATGAGGAAAATTCTTCTCCTCCTTCTAACTCAATTTAAATTTTTCTAAATATAATAAAAATAAAATAAAGTATAGTTGTGAAAACTAAAAGACTAACACAAATATACAAGAATTTTGTTTGAAAACCAGTATCTCACAGACAAAATTCTCACTGTCTTTGTAATTTTTCCAAAGTATTTTAATCTAGTTTCCATTCAACAAATAAAAGCTTTTTTCTTTTTTTTTTCAAAAAATTTACAACAATCGACAACAATATTCAGAATATCAAATGATCAAAATCTCAAGGCTTTACAATTCTTTTCAAGACCAGTTTCAGAGAATTTTAGGTACAAGAAAGTTTTCAATAGTTTCCAGACTTTCTATAGCCATAGTAACTTTTGGTAGCTATTGAAAGTTCATAAACATGTGATATGTCTTGAAAACCAACTTGGAGATGGATCTCATGCATTTTGTATGGAATTCGATTATCCTTTATCAAAATATTCATCACATGTGTTTTAAAAATTTGTGCATCAAGGTTATAAAGCATCTACACCAAAGTTCCTACTACATCAACATTCAACAATCCTACTTTAGATTACAACCAACTATTAGAACTCAGTTATGGCTAACACAAAGGTAAAAAACTTCTAAATGTTTTTGTTAAAATAATTATGAAATATAGGAAGCATGGACAAAATACTTGGTATGACCAAAGCTCAAAGGCATATGTGTTAAACTATATTCATAACTTTGGTGGGATGACAATTCATAATTACTCATGTAACCCTAATTTTCCAAAATCATCAGTGATTCACTGTATCATTATGATTTGTATTGGTGCTTGGGAATTGTTAATTTTCCATAGGGCTACATTGTTCTTTGCTTTGATAATTGCATTTCGTAATTAATACATTACGTTCACCCCATAACATCATAACATTATTCATATTTATTTCATTATTCATCAACATATGCAACTATGTAGAAAGAACAATAACATCATCATCAATGCAGCGGAACATAAAGGAACAATAGAAGAAAAGCATGCAAAGATAGAGACACCAGGATTGGTCGGAGACCAGGGAAAAGCTCACTAAGGGGAAAACCCTTGCAAATATTCTTCTAATAGATTTTCATCAAATGATTCAGAAAAAGAGAGTACAATGATCCATATCTTCACAACAACATGAAATGCATCTAAACATCAAAACTATGATTCAGATAATTGTAATGTATTATCATTTCCTGTAGCCTGTAGTCGAACACTTCTGTCACTGAGTGAAATCTTCGGAACATTGAAATCTCATCTTAGAGTCTCGAACGCAGGGAGGAGGAGTTTTGCAAGCAACTATGACAGACATGGTTTCTCTCTGTGAACTGCATGATAACGACTATGTCATTTCGATCACTCCCATACCATTTTGTGTGGGAAACCGGGGACCAAACTAACCCAGACTCCTTGTTGCTCTTAGGAAGACTCTGTGCCAGTGTCCAAGGGTCCCTGATCACTCTCATGACCACTTTGTGCCAATGACCAGGGAATAAATTTCTCAGTTCTGTGCCAGCATCTAGGAATCCAAAAACCCTAGTTTAGTGCGAACTTCACCCTGTAGCTTCGGACCCTTGTGTGAGCTTCCTCCATCAAACCTATGCAAGCCAAGACAAAATAGAAGAGGAGAAGAGAGATTTATCAATGTGTCCAAATGAGCTTGAGGTATTTTCTACTTATAGGCTTC
Organism: Pinus taeda; assembly: GCA_000404065.3. Taxonomy (NCBI): domain Eukaryota; kingdom Viridiplantae; phylum Streptophyta; class Pinopsida; order Pinales; family Pinaceae; genus Pinus; species Pinus taeda. Next base: position 230,738 of record APFE031117947.1, read on the forward strand.
CATGAGGGTCCACTTGACCTGTCTATTGGTACATGTGCATAGGGCCGGCCTGATCTAGAATATATATATGAATAAAATAATTCATAACTCAACTTCTTCTTGTCCAAATGAGGTGATATTTAGGTCGATTTTGGTCCTCTAGAAAAGAGGAATTCAATTCCATCATCATCTCCATCAAATGAGTAGTAAAAAATGGAATTTTACCATAGTTTCATATTTGTAACACTCCCTCTCAACTAGGGAGAATTCCACTCGTCAATATCTGACCATCGATCAACATGACATACGTCCCATATCAAGTATCTCATCATCTTAGGTTATCAATGTACATATCTTTCTAATTCCTGCTTATCTCTTGATCATTCTTGCTCATATGTTGAATATTATCAAATCTAGAAGAAGAAGAATTTTCCATCGGAGGGCAGCTTAAGCTACCACCCTCTATTCATCGGGCTACAACCTAAAATGCGGGCTACTACCTAGAATATCTGTCAGTAGGCTACTACCCGAAATATCTATCAATGGGCTACTACCCAGAATATCAGTCGATGGGCTACTACTCGGAAATATGTCAACGGGCTACTACTCAGAATATCAGTCAATGGACTACTACCCGGAAATATGTCAACGGGATACTACCTGGAAATATGTCAGCGGGCTACTACCCATAAATATGTCATCAAGAAACTACCTGGAAATGTTAGTGAGCTACTACACGGAAATATGTCATCATGATACTACCTGGAAATGTCATCCGATTACTACCTAGAAATACCATCGGGCTACTACCTGGAACGAGGAGTTAGATATATGACCCACATCATCATTGGAGAGCATATCATCATGGAGCACATCTCAACTTGGAACCATATCAGGGAGCTACTACTCAACCCAAAATCTCATGGGGGAGCTACTACTACGACCCCATATCGAGCAATAGGTGATATAGGGGATCTACTACTCAACCCTTCCTATTGCCTATTAATCTTCCCATCAATGACCCTGAATAGTAAAGTGCTAGAACACCTACATCATAATCTAGCTTGGATGAGATACCCGACTTGCCAAAAGGTAAGGATCACATGCCTCCAAGTTCCCTCAACCGTTGGCTAGATAGAGAGGGATAATTCCAACAAGCCCAACTTGTGGGTATGATGCCAACTGGGGTATACTCTACAAAGACCAAGATAAGGTGAGCTACTACTCCAACCCTATGGGTAACAGATAGGGGTAACGCCTTATTGTCCAGAGTTCCCTTATCCCTGGGATCTCTCTATCTCAATTCCTCACCTTGGGAGCTCAAACAGGGGGGAAGAGTATGGCTCAGTGTCCTCGATCAGCGCTGCACTCATCATACTCATATCATCGTACTTGTCTCAAGTAATCATCATCTATCAGTAAAAATTGTCTTCTCTTTATACATGACATCAAATCAAATCATGTTAGAGCATAAATAATCATATAAATCACAAAAGGATACCATAATCATCCTCCCTCTCAAGGAGGTGCCAACCACAAACCTGAGCTTGTCTCGTACAACAACATTGTCCCAATATATGAGAGTATCGCAGTCCCAACTATATATATATATATATATATATATATATATATGGGATTCTCTGCCGATCAGATCCCACTTTTTATTATTACAATGTATCCATATCATATACAGATCATGCTTAGACAACTTTCTAAGGAGCTTCTTCATCTTGCTCATGGTTAGTCATGCTAGCAACATCATACTCATCCTCGGTTATGCCATAGACCTCTCATCATGGAAGATATCATACAAAGGCAGCACTCATATGTGCTCGTATCATCAATAATCAACATCAACATATCCATACAATCATATATCATAGGAAGAATATCTCAGACCAAGAATATAACATATCGTGCAAATAACTCAAAGGATTCTTGGCAGTAATGTGTATGAAGTGGCTCAATCATGAACTTATTCAGGTTATATGCACATCATATATATACAAATGGATGTTCAAAATAGAACATCAATGCTTCAATCAACTATCAGTTGCCATGTCAAGTTCAATAACATCTTTAAATTCAAATAGTAGTGTCCAAGGATTTGCATGTCCACTTATCAATGCTTCTTTAATAGTTTCACAATATAGATTATCTTTTCCCAACTTTAGAAATTGATTCATCATGCCATGATACATTATTACGAGCTTAAGAATCCATATCCCTCTTACTTATATCATCATACGCTCTTTACCTGACAATAGTAGATTGTCAATATATAAAAACCAAAATTAAAATCAAAGTCATACCTTGGAACACTTCTGAGATAAAGGATTGGATCAACACATCATCTAGCTTCATCAGATAACTGTTAATGTAGACATATCAAGATCGGGGGATCTTGCTTCATGCAATGCTCACTGCAACCATAACACTTTACCAAACCATCAACCTTTCATAAATCCTTATTGTGCAATCAAATCAACTCATCAAAGTTTAGAAGCCAGATTAATACTAATATGAAAATTCATCAATATCTTAGTGTCAATTCTTTGGACTAGATGACATGCGGGGCTTTCATTAAGTCATGACATCATCTATTATCACGCCAACATGTTGTCATTAACCAATCAATATCAATCAAGTCATTCCCATAATACAATTCATAGGAAGTCACTATGCTCATATATCATTGTCATCAAGGAAAACCAATTCTTCACCATCTAATTAATCCGTAAGACAAACTTATTATTAGACATCACGTCAGTATCCAAATTTTCTATCATAAGACATATCTCAATTTGAGTCAAATATCTAGATCATCATTAGGCATCATACAACTCATATATATCAATCGGCCAAATCATGTCAAACTTTTGTGGTGCAAACTTCAAACACAATGACATATCTATATGTATGTCATGGTAACCTACAAACATTCAAACTTCCCTTCTTTCAAATATTTCGAATGTCTGCTACTTATTTGTGGAACTGACATCCTCCAGGTGAACATTTTGATTTAGAGTTCAGACAACTTCAGAAATCTTCATATGATGGTCAATTGTAGTATAACCCTTTAACACTCCCTTCAAGTTAGCATGAGAGCATCTTTAGCTATCTGGATGTTATCTGGGCCTTAGCATGCATGTGTCTAGGGACGAGTATTCCCAATTCTATGCTAGTGTTCGGAGCAGAAATCCTAATTTCTATACAGGCTTCAGACTGAAACCTTGTTACAGATCAATAATGTCATATGCACACAAATCATAATACAAAATGAAAATAGTAATAAGAGTAAGAATATTGAGAAGAGATTCTCCCTCTAACTTGGAATCTACTTCATTCGTCTTCTTTCATATCATCAACTTATCTTTACTAGAGTCATGTAACAACAGATCTGTTAGATCATAGAATCAAACATATATCCATCATGGTCATATCATGCTCACGTCAGCTACTACATTATATCATGACATCAATATTTCATCAAAGGTTAGATTCACATGATGGGGATAGCAGAAAAGTGTGACAACATACTTCAAAGATCATGAACACAATATCACTTCTATCAAGTTTAGGGCATTCAGTTTTACCACGCCATAATTACTGTCAAAGACATGACCACGGTTAATAAGAGATCTAGAGTATCAAAATCATAGTTCTATCATCAAGGTTATCATAGGACCAAGTCAGGTCATTAAATAAAACTTTACCAAAACAAGTGTCAACATACTTTCATCATACTTATCACAAGCATTATCAGTATCAATGAGGTAACCTTCTATAATAGATCCATCATGTCAAGTGCATGTCAAGTGTCCAGAGTATCATATACTAGAGTTAAGGTACTAGCCTTCTTCACAGAATCAGGAACTCCAAGAACAATAGATGTTAGCCAAACATCAAGTTATGCCTCTATATACAAGATCAAAAATAAGTAGCCTCATAGAATCAAGAATATAAAAATATTCAATACCAGATGCACCATTTCATCATAAGGAACATAAATCCAAATCTCTTTCATATGCAAGCATGAGCCATTTGTGAGACATTCTCAACATACCATAAGGCTTACCTAAACATCCAATGTTATAGCTAAAACATAGCATTGAAACAATATACCTTTCATACCTTGTAGTGTTCAAATACTTGTGCACCTTCTCATAGGCAGCTTGTAGTGCTTGTCACACTTTCATCAAGTGCCTCTTTACCTCTTTCCAGATCTAGCTTTTCTTTCCTATATATCAAATGATCCTCAAGAGGAATCCACCTATCACATCTCATCAAGGAAGTTTGATACATCCATATACTCAAATATACATTCAAGAAGTATAAGCAATGATCAAAAAAATAGTCATAAGAATCATATCCATAAGTATAAACAAGAGTAAAGACACAAAGAAACATCATAAGTCAAGGATTACTTATATTCAATGAGAGGTGATCCTCTCCCTTTTGAACCAACCTTCAAAAGTCATCACTATCCATAGTCCACATAAGAATGTTGCCTTCAATCAACTTTATCAACAATCAAGTCATCTAGGGCTTCATGAAATTTGTCCCAAGTGCTTGAGCATCTTCACATAGACCATGCTAGAGTTTCATAAATCAAATCTCAAGCCATAAACTAGGGTTTCTCTCAAGCCCTAACCAAAAAATCCTTAAGCACTAACTATCTAGGGTTTCCTCCATACCCCAAGATTCTTTTAGGTCTCCACCATCCTCTTCTTGCTTCCATCAAAAGTGTCTCCATGGGGGTGAACTTCATGGCTTTTCTTCAACCTAGATCTGATACCATGTTAATTTTCCATAGGGCTACATTGTTCTTTGCTTTGATAATTGCATTTCTTAATTAATACATTAAGTTCACCCCATAGCATCATAAGATTATTCAGATTTACTTCATTATTCATCAACATATGCAATTATTTAGAAAGAACAATAACATCATCATCAATGCAGCGGAACATAAAGAAAAAATAGAAGAAAAACATGCATAGATAGAGACACCAGGATTGGTCGGAGACCAGGGAAAAACCCACTATGGGGAAAACCCTTGCAATCTTCTTCTAATAGATTGCCATCAAATGATTCAAAAAAATAGAGTACAATGATCCATATCTTCATAACAACATGAAATGCGTCTAAACATCAAAACTCTGATTTAGATAACTATAATGTATTGTCACTGCTTATTGTCGAACACTTCTGGCACTGAGTGAAATCTTCGGAACACTAAAATATCATCTTGTATTCTTGGACGCAAGGAGGAGGAGCTATGTGAGCAACTATGACATACATGGTCACTCTCAGTGAACTCCATGATAGCGATTATGGCAGCTCGGTCTCTCCCATACCATTATGTCGGGAGACCGGGGACCAAACTGACCCAGAATCTCGATCACTCTCTGGAAGACTTTATGCCAACATCCAAGGGTCCTTAGTATATCTCATGACCACTCTATGCCAATGACCAGGGACTAATTTCTCAGTTTTGTAACAGCGTCCAGGAATCAGAAAACCCTAGTTCAGTGCGAGCTTAACACTATAACTTCGGACCCTTGTGCGAGCTTCCTCCATCAAACCCGTGTGAGCCAAGACAAAATAGAAGAGGAGAAGAGAGATTTATCAATGTATCCAAATGAGCTTGAGGTATATTTTATTTATAGGCTTCAATGAGGGTCAACTTGACCTATCCATTGGTACGTGTGCATAGGGTCGACCTGATCCAGAATATATGTATGAATAAAATAATTCATAACTCAACTTCTGCTTGTCCAAATGAGGTAATCTTTAGGTTGATTTTGGTCCTCTAGAAAAGAGGAATTCAATGCCATCGCCATATCCATAAATGAGTGGTAAAATTTGGAATTTTACCTTGGTTGCATATTTTTAACAAGAATCAATATCCCCAATCTCATTAACAACTAGAAAATTCAAGGATTATTGGAGAAGGTCTTAGTTTTCCATAATTATTTCCATCTAATTCTGAACTTGTTTCATCCTTCCGCTCTATTTGCATATTCCATCACTTTCTCTCCACATTACCCTACATCCTGCGACAAAAGAGTTACTTTGAAGACTGACTTCCTTAGTGTTGGAGGTGACCAATGACACCAATAATGTGTTATGAACCCATTGGATTTGAATTATTTGATTCCTATCCCAAATGCAAGAGAAGATTTGAGAAAGAAAATTGGATGAGGTTCTTGGAAAATATTTAGTGTTATGATACTAAGGTGACCAGATCATTTGCAAGGTCATTTCATAGGGTCAAATTGCAAATTGGTGATACGTCGTTCATGGTTATAGAATTCGTTGCAGAGGCTATAGGGTTAAGAAGAGATGGTGAAAATTGGTTAAAACCCAAAAGATAAAATGCTATTTGTGGAAGAAATTTTTGGTAAACCCGAAGTGACTGTGTTGTCGCACAGATTGTCACAACAACGCTTAGACCAGGGGTTGTCACCCTGATTCCCGATCTCTTCGTTTACGTCGTCTCCCAAGGCTAAGGGGGGTAGACCCTATCGGATGAATCAGGACCAATTGTCGACTAGTTGGGTTGGGAGACACATCAAGGCGAATTAGATTTTAGAAGTTAATGAACCAGTGCCTTATGGAGTTAATGATTAAATGATTATTTATTAGATGTTGCAGAAGATATGAACTTTGTAAAACAATTATTTATCATCAAACCCAAGCAATGCAAGATATCCAGTAAATTCACCATGCTTTAACGATGATCTAGCAATTAAACTTCAAGAAAAATTAAATGCTTTAAATGATCATAAAATTTAAATGCTGACTAGTTACCACTTTCACATAGCTAACTTTAAATAAACATTTAAGTGCATTTAGCTATAAAGAAATGGAACATAAATACTGCAAAAGTCACCAAAAATGAATTTTCAATTTTTTGTTAAGCCTTTAAAAAAAAAATTTAAAAACAAAACAAAACAAAACTATCTAAATAGAACAAAAAATTAAAATCTAATCTAAACTAAAATCTAATAAAAATAAAAAGGAGCTTTTTAAGCTTTTATGAACTTTTTTTTTTTTTGTAAAAGAATTCGTTTTTAGTTTAGTTCTTTCATCTTTTTCATTTGTATTTAGTTAACGTTAAATTATAAATGTATATACGTTTAGCTTAGATTTAATTTTTTTAAGTTTGATTTTAAAAATATCAAAAAACAATCATAAAAATTAAAAATCATAAAAGGCATTAAAAAAAGGGGTTTCTTTTAGGTTTAGTATAAATTAGATTTAATTTTGGTCTTACTTTAATTTTTTATTTCTAATTTAGTTTTGGTTTTATTTAAAAAAATAAAAAATTCATAAAAGCTTTTATTAACCCTAACCCATCATAAAAAATCGAACTGTATAATATCTAACCCAGAATCTTACCTACGTTGCATCGTTTCAACGTTTTTGTGTTGTGTCTGGGCATGCGCAGGTCAGTGGATGGCGGGCAGAAGAGCTCGAGCATTCGAAGGTGAGCAGCATGCTATGGATTTGGGTGTTTGTTGGACATAATATTGCTGCAAGTTTGACGTGTAGGATGGACGAGGGAGAACGAGGGAGCTGGAGCAGATTTGAGTGCAATGGGCACATTTTATTTTTTGCAGCTGCGTGGACGTGGAGAGGACAAGGCATGCAAGGGCAGCGGAAGTTTGGGAGCTACGGATCAGAGGAATGAAAGCATGCAGGCTTAGGAAACTCAACGTAATGGAGGAGGTTGCGATGAGAGGAATGATAGCGATGTGAGGGAAGCGTGTTTTTTTATATATGTATATATTTTGAGTTTTGTTTGCAATTGCAGGTGCAGTTGACGGCAGGGGAAAGGAAAGCCACGGGGAGGAGCAGCTGCAGGCGAAAAAAAAAAGGGGGGACTACATGCAGCGTGAGAGAAAAACGTGAGAGATGCATGGAAGCTGGAATGGCCAGCATAACAAAATAAAAATGAATTCGCAGAGGAGGGTATGGCTTGTGCAGCTGAGCGATTGGAGACTGAGGGCAGGGTTGAGGGTTGTGACTGTGGAAATGTATATAAGACAAAATGCAGATTTGCCTCAAAAAAAAATCAAAATGCCCTTGTAACACAATGAAACCCTGAGCAGTAACAAGGAGGTGATCAAACCCTCGGAAATCTTCAGAAAACCCTACAACCTGTAATGGAAATACAAACACCCAGAGAATATATATGCAAAAAACTAAGACCCTACAAACCAACGACAATATTTACAGTTTTATGACTCTACAACAGCCACATTTGTCAATAATCCACAACAATATTTTCAGAATTCTAAATTTAATGTGAGATACTTTAGAAAACCCTGCATGCATTCATAAAAAATTACAGATGATAACCTCGGGATTAAAACTAGCTAGGCTCTTTCAAAAAAATGCAATCCGGAAGTTGGCTGGTTCAGCCGAGAACTTCCCCTAACGTCCGGTAAACTCAAAACTAAGATTTCTTGCATAGCTTAAAATCAACCATTAACATAGAGGGAGAAAACAATAGTGAAATCTAGATCAAATGGAGATACCTGCCATTATATTTCAGAATCTAAAGTATCATTCAAACCCCAGAGATCAGACAAGATACTTGTGCCTAAATCAATCTTCATCAAGCTATTACCAATGGCTGAAAATAAAATTATGCCAAAAAATAAATCATCTTACAGCATTTCTAGAAGAGTAACACCAGCAAGATTTCAACCGCAAAGTCTTTCTTTATTGCACAAAAATGACTACAAGAGAGCTTTTTTTAGCACTAGACTCTAAGATCCATTCTGATCTCAAATGACCTCTAACACCGTATTTAAAGAAAAATTTCCCAACGGCTAGTTCGAGTGATCCATGTCAAAATGATCTCGACCGTCGATGAGGATCAAGATTTCTTTTAATCTCATCCGTCGAATTTTTTAAATGCATTTTAATATATTAAAAAACTAAATTCTGCATTTATTTACTCAAAATTTTGACTTATTATTATTTTATTATTTTTTAAATTTTTATTTATTTATTTATTTTTAATTTTATTTAATTTAATTTTTTTATTTTTAATTTTTTTTAATTTTTTATTTTTTATTTTTTGGATCCTCAAACTTAGCCTTTGGAAAAATTACCTAGGACCTAGGACTTAGGACTTATGAGGAGATTAAAACATTTTCTAACCTTCAAGACACTTTGCATCGTGAATTTTACAATTTTACATCTTAAGGGGGAAAATCCATTTGACATAGACCACCCAGTTCTGCGACCAAATATAATCTAGCAGATCAATGCACTAGGATTCCCCTAAGATTCTAATGACAAAATTCATTCTAGCTTTGGGGTTACGTTGAAAGAAAACTCTGCCGATCATGGATCGGTGAGACAAAAAACCTTCCGAAACGTAGATTGTCACTAGAAAATTAGGTCCACCTAGGTAATTTACATACATGACTCAAATCTGCTAAGATTATTTACAATGTACACATGCAGACTGGGTTTACAACATCACATTATCATGTCGACGATAACTGTCGAAGGGCACAGACATATTGATCAAGCGCTATCCCTTTTGCGAAAAGGGAGTGCACTGCTAATGGGTAGTTGACATGTAGTGGTCAACATCTGGCTTTACTTGGGGACATGTTGCTACATTGTAGGAATGTGAGAATCCAGAATCTGCATCCACGCAACACACAACTAAACATAAGTAGCGTCCATTCAAAAATCATCATATAACATTAAGCACATGAAAGATATAAGCTCTTCATTTATTAACTATCTAGTAATATGAAAGGTAAATCTAATCCTAAAACAGAAATGAAAATGCTGAAAAAACAATGCCTAGGGTTAGAAATACAGAGGATGACCCATGGCATCAGATGTGTTCAATATAGTGTATACTGAGCATTTGCCTGCTTTCAGGCAAATCTGTTGGCTGCTTGTCGGATGTGCCATGTCCAATTCTGCATATGGTAGGACTTTTTCCTATCCGAAAATCAAGCTGCTCCCAGTCGTCTAATGCATCAAATCTTCTTCTTGTTTTCTTTTTCTTGTGATTTTTCTTCGTGGCAGGCTGTATCATTGATGATGTGGAATTTTCTGCTTCAAAGCTCTCAGATGAAGTATGTAAGATATGCATGACATGACTATCTTCATTTTGCATCTGCCCTATCAAGGATGATGGACCAATCTCACAGGTGCCATGAGTTATAACTTGATCTTCTATGACTGGTGGATTAACCGTGTGAGCATCAACCTTATTATTAATTCCCCTTTTATCCAGGTCATCTTCAATTATCCACTTTTCAAAGGACCTCATGATAAGATGGAGCTTGCTGTAACAGATAAGGAGGCTCCTGATCTATTGGCATTCCTTGGTTTCTTTCATCCTCTGACAGTTGTTGAAAGTTCTGAACGTATAATGCAATGGCATCCATCTGACTAAAGTGTTCAACCTTCATAGCACTGATTTCCCTAGCATGGTCTTCTTTCATGGTCAATAATTTATTTTGCATAGAATTAATTTCCCTATCATGATTAGCTTTCATGGTCGTCATATTTTCCTCTAAGCATGATAACTTGCTTTGCATAAAACTAATTTCTATGTCATGATTAGTCTTCATAGCCTCAATTTCCTTAGCATGCTGATTTTGCATGATCTCCATCTCCTTATTACGTTTTTCCAGGTGGGTGCATAAAGTTCTCACATCATTAGCGTAATTAGTTTGATTGATCTCCATATTTTTTACTAGCCGCATTAGTTCTTGTATAATTTGCTTCTGATCTTCCTTTTCATTGTCAACATTGTTTTTACAATTTGTCGCTTTTCCACTATCATGGATTTGATCTGCAATGGTACAGGTGGATGGCACATTCTGATATGAAGAATATTCTTGAAATCTTTCATCGACAGCTAGACCTTTTACAAGATTACTTTCATTTTGTTCCACAATTTTAGGGGCACAAGACGAGCTATATGGATCACCACATCTATCTTTAAAAGCATCGACAATGTCTTGTAAAGAAGTGAAAGAATCTTCAGGACAATTATTAAACTAGTTCAAAGCATCACCCTTTAAAGAATAGACAAATAGACGCATCTTAACATCTTCATGATTATATTGAGGAAGTCTACAAGATATGATCATTACACAAGTAAACTTGTTTAAATGCTTTCTAACAACGACTGAATCACCGCCTGAGAACAAAAATAATTTAAAAATGGCCTCTTCCAGAGAATCATGGAGATTACCAGTAAAATGACATGGTTTAAACGAATAATCCATGATGAATAACGAGGGACCAAATGGATGATAGAACGAGATCTCTGCTCAAGAAAATCAATAGATGAAAGAAGTGGAGTCACCACTTGAACAATGAATCTAATTCTAGGATCCAAAAAGCAACAAACAAGCAGGTATGAGGGAGGCTCTTGCCTAGGAAAAATAAAGGAATGGAGTCGCCACCCAAACAAGAAATGAACTGAAGAGACGAAAAATAAGGAGATGAAATGATCCAAATGATGCCAAAAAAAAATGTTGAATCTGCCAGCTCAAATGAGAGATGAGAAAGATGAAAGAATGATGAGACATGAGAAGATGAATGTCGTTGAAACGCCAGGGACAGAAAAACTCTATCCCCAGCAACGACGCCAAAAAATGTTGGCGTTGCCGGCTCAAACGAATGATAGAAAGATGAACGATGAATGATGAAAAGTCATTGAAACACCGAGAATAAAGTATCCCCGGCAACGGCGCCAAAAAATGTTGTCACACAGATTGTCACAACAACGCTCAGACCAGGGGTTGTCACCTTGATCCCCTATCTCTTCGTTTAAGTCGTCTCTCGAGACTAAGGGGGGTAGACCCTATGGGATGAATGAGAACCAATTGTGGACCAGTTGGGTTGGAAGACACATCAAGGCGAATTATATTTTAGAAGTTAATGAACCAATGCCTTATGGAGTTAATGATTAAATGATTATTTATTAGATGTTGCAAAAGATATGAACTTTGTAAAACAATCATTTATCATCAAACCCAAGCAATGCAAGATATCCAGTAAATTCACAATGCTTTAACGATGATCTAGCAATTAAACTTCAAGAAAAATTAAATGCTTTAAATGATCATAAAATTTAAATGTTGACCAGTTACCACTTTCACATAGCTAACTTTAAATAAACATTTAAGTGCATTTAGCTATAGAGAAATGGAACATAAATACTGCAAAAGTCGCCAAAAATGAATTTTCAATTTTTTGTTAAGCCTTTTCAAAAAAAAAAAAAAATTAAATATTTTTTATGATTCTAAGTTTAAAAAAAATATAATAATTAAAAATCTAACTAAAACAAAATCCAATAAAAAAAAAAAAGGAGTTTTAAGCTTTATGAATTTATTTTATATTTGATTTTTTTATTTATTCTAAGAAAAGTAAACTAAACAAACTATAAAAAAAAATGAAAACTAAAACTAAATCTAAAAAATAAAACTCAACCTAAACAAACATGGCTAAACTATACGTAATCTAAGCTAAACTTTTTTTTTTGTAACAACATTATGATTTTAATATTATATATATATATTAAAATCATTAAAAAAAAAAAAAAAAAAATAAAGCAAAAAAAGTTTTTTTGTTTTTTTTTTAAAGATTAGATTTTACTTTTATTTGGATTTTAGATTTTTGGTTTTTGTTTGAATTTTGACATTATTTTAATTTCCAAAAAAAATAAAAAAGTTGATCCTAACGTTTTTTTAGAGTTTGGTTTAAATTTTTATATATTAATTTTGTTTTATCTTATCTGAATTTTATTTAAAAAAAAAATAATAAGAAATGGTTCATATTTGTTTAGATTTATTGGATTTTAGGATTATTTAAATAATTTTGAGTTTCATTTAGTTTAACTTTAGTTAATTTTGTTATTTATATGAATAAAAAAAAATTGAAAAGCTTAGCTAAAAATTGAAAATTCATTTTGGTATCTTTTTGTGGTATCTATGTGCTACTGTTCCATAGTTAAATACACTTAATGTTTATTTTGAAGTTAGCTATGTGAAAGTGGTAACTGGTCAGCGTTTAAATTTTATGATCATTTAAAGCATTTAATTTTTCTTGAAGTTTAATTGTTGGATCATCGTTAAAGCAGTGTGCATTTATTGAATGGCTTGTATCGCTTGGGATTTTTTATGATAAATGGTTGTTTTACAAGGTTTATATTTCTGCATTATTTAATAAATAACCATTAACTTCATAAGGCACTGTTACATTAATTTCTAAAATCAATTAGGTGTTGTGTCTCCCAACCCAACTGATCCACAGTTGGTCTTCATTCATCCCATAGTGTCTACTCCCCTTAGCCTCGGGAGACGGCTTAAACGGAGAGATCGGGGATCAGGGTGACAGCCCCAGGTCTGAGTGTTGTCATGATAATCTGTGCGACAACAGACTGCAAACTAGAATAAAGGCATACTTGTATTTGTATTGAAAAATAAGTGGAGAGATATCTTGGTAGTCCTTCAAAAGTACATAATTTGTGAAGATAGGTATGGTTTAGTTTTATTTTATCGCTTTGGTCTACTTATGCATTTTGATAAATGTCATGAGTTCAACATGCCATATTACCTACTTAATAGTCTCAAGAAAATGGATTTCAGTATTCATTAAATTTTAAGAAATATAGATAAAAGTTTATATCATTTAGGGATGATTAAAATTTTGGTTAAGGCCACATTACATCAACAAAATGATAATTGAGAGACATTCCTCGTAAGGAATCATCTAAAATAAGTTCCTAAGGATCCCTAAGAAACAAAAGTTAGAGGCTTAAAGAATAAATGAATCATAACTAGGGTTTTAGGGACATAAATTTCAAACCTTGAGCCGACGCCTAAGTCTGTGGCTTTCAAGGAAGAAGAAAGAAGTGAGGTTAGGTTTTTAAAACCTAAGCTACAAAAGATAAACTTTAACTACACAAGAAGAAGAAAGGATCAACAAGGAAGGCAATAGGGGAATTGAAGGAACACAACATAAATGAATAAAAGTAAATGAAAACCCCCGTACAAAATTCCAAGCACAGCAAAGGCACAAAGTCCATAGAGGAGAAAACCACAAAGATTATAAATGAACCTGAAGGACCTGAAACATGACTAAGAGTTTGAGAACACAAGGTAATGATGAAATTCCAAAGCAGCCAATAATTGAAGTCAATGGCTATGATGAAGAAAATAATGGCCCACGAGAAAAGGAGATTCCATCAAAAGTCAACAAAAAGAGACCAAAAGTCTTAGAGTGATTGTCATCTATAATACCATAGCTAAAAGTTACTATTTGAGAGACTGATACAACATAACGAAAGGTTTATGAATATATTGAATCTCTTAAAAATGACTCATAATATGCACAGACTGAAGATCATAATCAGGTACCATCTCCTATTTACGGTCCATTACCACCTCCTACTTACAGTCCATCCCCTTGTTTTTATGAAGAGAAAGAAACAATGGAAAAGTTGAAAGAGGAAATTAGGGAGTTAAAAGTTCTAGAGTGACATATCAAGAATGAAACTAAATTCTTGAAAACACAGAACCAAGAAATGTCGAAGAAGATGCAATATTGGTATAGGAAAAATATGAAGCTTAAGAAAGTGAATAGAAGACTTCATGCAAAAAAAAATGATTCCAGAGTCCTAATTAGGAATCCAAGATGGTCCATTGTAATCAAAAATCATATAGGCTCAAGCAATAACTTGGGCATTCAAATCCAAGCTATAAAGACTATGGTACAATAGGAGAAAACTTCAAAATTTTGTAATTTTGTCTGTGCATGGGGAGCTATAAGATCCTAAGTGTGGGCAATGTTGAATCCCGAAATGAATTATTTTTGTCACCATTTTTCCATCTAGTTTGCATATAGTATTCATAAAAGTTTGCCATATCTACTTTATCACACTCCACTGCGACCATTTTCATGTAAATATAAGGGTTAAATATAAAAGAAGTCGAAGGTAAAATGTCCATATATATATATATATATATATATATTCATGTATTGTTTAATGAAAACAATTGAACATTTGTAACTATGGAAACAAATTTATTATGTAGCTAGTCTATGATTTTGTAGTTGAGTCGCATGTCTACATAGGTGCATGCATGATATAACAAAAACATAACCTTAAGCTTCTCCACCTATCTTATTCAACCTAGCATTATCGCAGAGGCAAAGTTAAAAGATGGTCAATGTGGTGGCAAAGCATGGTAGTGTATGTGGATCGGGAATGAGCTGCCAACACAGGTTGTGATCCACCTCCATGAGGATCAAGCCATATCTAGTAGGGATAATCTACATGATAAATTCTTGCATTTTAACATGAATTTATCCACACATGGATGCAAGGTAAACACAATCTCTCACTTTATGCTCTTACAAAATCTGAAGACCTTTATCATAGCAAACAATTCTAGTATTGAGCATCAAGAAGCTTTAACTGATAATATTCAAATTGTATAAATGCTCATAACTGGAACAATAGAAAACATGCCTGGTTATGGAGAATACTTTGTTATTTTACCATAAAACTTCGTTGCTGGAATATTAAGTTTCTTGTGTGATTACAGTTTGTGAATGACTTCATAATATAGTATTTAACAAGTTTTAAAGCTCAGATGAATTACTGGTAGCACACAACCAACCTGGAAAGGTCCCCCCTATGTGAGGGAAGTGTTGCTCCTTTCCTTTCTTTTCAATTTATGGTACAATTTTACACTTAGTTTAGAATTTCTAATGCTTGCCAACTTTTAATTTTAGAGTATGTTTCGATTTTGTTACAACCTGGTTTGGTGTGTCAACATAGTGTAGGATACTCATATGAACCATCTAATTGAATAAAGATATGTTCATGTTCAATTGTAAAACCTTAGACTTTGTGATTGTTTTATAACAAATCTTTATATTGGAATCCATTATGTTAAATCGAATTATGGATATATAAAATAATAACTACTTGTATTTGTATCTCTCATATATATGGGGGATACTATTTAAAAAGTGTTTAAAACCATGATTGTATTGAAGATAGTTTAATTTCATATGTTACATAGTTATATTTTTAGTTTTCAATATTCAATAGTAAGTAGTTTGCAAGTAATTTTCAATAGATTAAGTTAAAGGCTAGACCCTACATATTTGGTGCATTACGCTTCACAATTTTACCAACCCATATTAATGAATTAAATGTAACAAAGTTATAGTTCAAAAGAATTGACTGATAATTTGGTGAGTTTGTTTTTTTTGTTTCCATATGAAAGTTAGTGAACCTTTAACCCAGGTGCTCCAAGCCTATTTTAGAGCCTTCATCAGTTCCTCTTCCTAAAGCTAAAGAGGGTTGAATATAAAGGGGATGTGGAATATGTTTTGAGCATTCTTCAATTCCAAATTGATGGGGTGATGGTCAGAAGTAGACAAGGGAATTATTCTGAAAATGAAATAAAATAAAAATTAGTGGATTGATGAGGAAGGAATAATGGATAAGAAATCTTTCCAACCTGGTGACAATATGCAGTGAGCCCATTCTTTTGTTGGACCAGGTATATCTATTGAAAGATGGTTTGATATTAATGAGATCCTAATAAAGTATGGGATCCTCCAAGTGTTCTTTGAAGGAATCTTGGACCCTGAGGCCCCCTTTTTTCTCTATAAGGTCAGGAGTTGTATTAATATCCCTTCCAACTATTCTTTTGTCCATGGGAACATTTTTTTTGTTAAGCTTGGTAAGTCCTTCTTTTTCTATTTATAAACAAAAAAATTACACCACACATGTGAGATAGGTGGCCTCAACTTGCCCAATGGGAAACCAAGTCTGTTGGCCACCTATACTTGTTATAAGCCATCCAAAACCAATAAAGTATCAGTCAACTTAACCAAGCTAGATACATATCAGTTTCATGGTAAGATTCTATATGTCCACCTATCATAAGCATGCATATTTAAAAGTAAATGCTACCCGTAAAAACCAAAAATCACCTAGGTAACTGACTATTCCTGTTGTTCTTTTAAAGTTGACTCGACTGGTGTCGGGTCCTTGGTAGAGTCACCAGGCATCTCAGCTAGCTCGATGATGCAAGGGATGTGCCTTTGAATTCTGTCCAGGCAGATGTCCTGCTTGTGAAGATGGAATTGGATTCTCTACAAATCTTTTTTATAGTTAGGCATGTCCTAGAGAGTCAGTCCCCACTAATATTTTCTCCATCGCCTTCCCCATTAGGCCCTTCATGACCCAGTATAGATAGAGGGTCTGTTTAAACTAAGTTATTCTTCCTCTAGTATTCCCAGGATCCGGAATTACAGCCCGCTAGTTCTCCATCTCCTCCTCAAATTCACCTTCCTGTTTAATTACCCCCTCCCAGTCTTCCAACAGCTTGTGGATGCCAGCATTCGTTCCCTCCCCGTAGGTTGTCGCAACATCACTGATAAGGTGTTCTACTAGTTTCCTACCTCATCTTGGTTCCGAGGTGCTCAGGCCATTTTCCCATGTAGACTCCTGCCCATGTCTTTTGCATCCTCTTCCTCTTGTCGGTTGAACCATCTCCGCTTTGTCCACTCCCTATTTAAAAGCACAATGAGTTAACCTCTGGTGTTGCATTTTAGTACCACAGTTATGCTTAGCCTTTGGTCTATCCCTAATGCTTGCAGTGATAGACTCCGGATGTTTGACATCCCATTCAGGAAGCAAGGCCAGTTGGCATTCCCTATCATGTTGCTCTTTGTTCCTTGTCGTATGCCTCTCATGCATAGTTTGGTTGACCCACCCCTCACGCGGGCAAACCCAAGTGCCTCTGTTCGTATGAGCCTTCCCATTCCCCTCTATTCAGTCAAGGGTTTCCCGTCGAGGTTGAGCCTTCTCATGCCCCTTTGCCCAGTTAAGTTGCGCCACTCCTCTGCATTCTTTCATGCCTACGCTTCCCCATTGCATTACTTCTGCCTCACCACCTGCATAGTTATATGAATTCCCTTGACTACTCTCAAGAGGAGCGTCCTGTCTACATAACTAGTCCACACTCAAGGCTCTCACAACCAACACACTAAGCCAGACCATAGTCACCCCAAGCCTGTCTTGTTCACCCTAGCTAGGCCCCCAATTCTCCTCCCCTAGCTTCTCTCGAACCCCCCATCCATAAACAAAACGAGTTGCCATAGCAAGGGGATTGCAGGACCAAGAAACATACCCGAAAACACTCCGCTGATGCCAACAATGGTAGCTCTGCCTGCTTGCTCCAGTGCTCCAACTCCCACCAGCGTTCGCAGCAATGTGGTTATCCCTGTCCTGAATTCCTTTTACTCCACAATCTATCCTACCATATCAATTCAACTATCCTTCCTTACACGTATCACCTCCCACCTCGTCCTGGCCATACCCACCACCTCTCCCATCTCCTTTGTCATTCTGCATGCGGGAGACCACCACACCCATCACCATGAGCGCGTGGGGGGCAGTGTGTGGTACCCTTCCATTAGTCCTCATAACTAACATTCATGTCCAACATCCTTTTTGGCCTCGAGCACGCACCCCGATTGAGGGTTTGTCCGCAGGAACATTATCTTCAATATTGTTTGCATATTTTTAACACTATAACTTCTCTCTCGATTTAAAATGCAAAAAAAATTAATGACTACAAATAGCTCACATGAATGGCTATGTTATAGAGATGTAAGTAGGCAACACTAATTTTGAATGACTTCTTCAAAAAAAATAATGAAGAGATCCACATTGTGCAGATGCCTCTTGAAGCATATCAAGATTCAATGGATATCCTTGAAATACTTATCCAAACATTTGTGCTAAGATTCAAAGCTACCTTGGCACTTTATTTTGTCTTCTGAGTGAGTAGGATTGCAGGATTCTCGCTCCGAATTAAGTTTGTCAATGACTTATTTTTTATTTCAAGCCTAGACCCCTACCATTCCAAGATAATTTTAATCATTATTTATTAGATTTGTGGGATCCCCCCTGAGAGGCGGTGCCAAAATTCTAAGTTCTCAACATTTTGTTATTACCAAAATTTTCCAAAACACACTGCTTACCTAGATCTTTATCATTATGTGGTAAATGCTCGTTATATTCTCTATTAGAGGGATGGACCTTTGCATCTAGATTCAATAGCATAGTCTTACCCTAAATCAAAAAATGAGGGAGGATTAAGGAGGGATTAAGGAAGACTAAACCCCAAGAAGGGTGGGGGGAGGAGACAATTTCATAGGAGAAAGGATCATTACCTTTGGCCCTCAAAGGAGGAGGACTTCGAGAAATTCGATGGAGGCTAAGAATCCCCTCAAATTTAGAGAGCCCCCAAAACATTAGTATTCTTTAGAGTGACTGGTTCTTTTGTTCCTTGATTTTACTTTGAAGCAGCTTCCTCATGGTTTTTTGTGGTTTTGATTACTTCTTGAGATTTTGGGATAAAAGAGGGGGATCCCAATATTTCTTTTTTGCTACCTTTGGGTTTGGTGAGGAGTTCTTTCTAGAGTTACCAGAGGACATTAGGCTACAACCACCTATCTATTACTCCTCTTCTATGTTTCACTACTTGTCATTGATCAAGATTCAATAGTGCTACATTCTGTTATGGGACTAAATTAGAGCATGATCAAATAAAATACCCATACCCATGACATTTATGGCATTTAAATAGAAGCTACTCATAATCTACCTCTTTGATATCCTTCCATTCCCCCAAGGTTAATTCGACCACTTTGGGTAAACCCTTCTCTATGTTTACTTCAAAATAGACTTGGGTACAAGAAAGGATATGATCCTTAGGGATTGTGTAATATGTATATTTTTCTAGGGAAATACCAATCAATTTCAGGGTTTGATTGTTCCAACAATGAAGAGGTAAGTGGGGAAGACAAATCTAGACCCGGACAATCGAGGGTATGTCATTTTCATGATTAAAATAAGGAGTCTATGATTCAAATACATACTTTGAGCACCATGAAAGGGTCTATGCATGGAGCTGAGTTACATTTTTTGGTAAGCGAGGGTGCATTTTTTATGAAAAATAAATAAATCGATCGAGCCATTTTAAGTTCTCGATCGAGCAATTTTTAAGCCCTCGATCAAGCTATTTCAGGGCTTAAGAAGAAACCATTGGTCGAGCTCCCGTGTAACCCATGGTTATCTAGGAGCTTATTCAAGCAATGGGCTCGATCGAGACATATTTTTGAAATTTCCCACCAATACAAATTGGGCACAAAACTAAAAAAAGTGGCTCTATCAAACCTTAAAGCTCAATTAAGCTATGAGCTTAATCAAGCCCTAAAGCTAGATCAAGCTATAGGTTAGATCGAGCTTTAAAGCTAGATTGATCCATTGTTTTACCACGTCAAAGGCTTGATCGAGGACCGTTTCTTAAACCATCAATCGAATTATTTGAATTTTTACCTTAAACGCTCGATCAAGTTGTTGAGAGCCTAAAAATAGAGTTTTAGCTCCCTTTCTGTAGATTTCTCGACAACACCATTTTATAGCCTAGTGGGCTTAAGGAAGTATTTGTCCTTAGATGGCAAAGTTAATCATGTTGGATGCGTGAAGGAATCCTCTATCCAATTGCATATGAGTTTGACATTTTTGAATTCATATGATATTTTTCATCTAATTTCTTTTAAATATAATGCTTGAAATTTTTTTGGACAGTTTCAAAGGGGTTGAATAAGAAATCAATAAAATAAAATATACACAACGAAAAATTTACAAAAAATACCACGATATTCATTTACAAGTCATCTTCATAAGGGTACTCTTGGTTTTCAAATTTTTTAAATATTTGAAAAAAAACTTACATGAACACATGTGCCTACAAAATGCAATTGAAATATTACTTCGCCAACTTCGAAAAATAATAATAAATATAATTTTTATAAAAAATAAATTTTTATATGCACAACTTAGTCTCTCTGCTGTTATATCACTCTCATATATATATTATATATATATATTCCCATAATTCCCAACAACACCTTTCCTCGGCAACAATGGGACTTATCGCAGCAGACACCTTCAGCTTTCGCTTACAACAGATATGTTTCTACCTTCTACCTCGAACAGAATGGATAGAATGGCTTTGATACAAATATGATAGAAACGACAATAGAAACGCTACGCACTCACTTAAAACTCAAAGAGAACTTATTTCATATTATAGACAAACTCTTAAATTTACAAGTGTCCTGAGCTAAGGCTCATGCTTCCTTATATAGGATGGACCCTTGGGGTGTTTCTCTAGCTTTGGAATCTTTCCCCTCCCCCAAGAGATTTTTCACATCACATAAAATCTTAATGATATGATACAAAGTGGAGATTCTGACTGGGGGAATCCATGACAACCATAATGCATGTATTAAAAGGTTATATACAGTAGATGTTTCTTCACAGAAGAAATCATATATGTACTAAAAGTTGATACACAGTGGATATTCCAATATCTTGAAACCCACGAAAGCAAAACTAAGTACAATGATTATTGACACAGAGAAGATTCCTTTTAGGGGAACCCTCGAAAGCTTAAAATAAAGTAAACTAGGTACAATGATTATCAACATAGAGGAGATTCTTCTAAGGAGAACCCTCGAAAGTCTAAAATAAAATCTCTTTTAAGATTTGGTCACCAGCCTTTGGGGCTATGGTCAGAGTCATAGTCAAGATAGTAGTCAGACTCGTATTCTTCAACATACCTGTCAAGACTTAACCCAGGAATTTGTTGTAATCATGATGGTTCCCTTCCAAAGCTAGCTGAAAAAGTTGAGAAACACATGAATGGGTCTAGCTTATCTAGGGAATTCTGATTTCACCAAAATAATCAATTTCAATAATAAAAATATACCCTATAGGAGAAGTATTATCCTAGTTGATCTTCATGTTGGTGCCCTTATGTAATAAATCAAATTCAAATATATCATATCTTTCTGCTCCATCCTGCATGTCATTATACAAAATAGAAGGGGAAAACTGCTGACAAAGCCTGCCTTGATCTTATTTTCTGGAAACAAATGAAACAAGTAGGAGTTTGATATAACTACTCCAATGACTGAATGGAGACATGATGTCTCCACAATACATGATGATTGAAGCTCTTTCATAGGCACGAGCATA
Organism: Pinus taeda; assembly: GCA_000404065.3. Taxonomy (NCBI): domain Eukaryota; kingdom Viridiplantae; phylum Streptophyta; class Pinopsida; order Pinales; family Pinaceae; genus Pinus; species Pinus taeda. Next base: position 252,861 of record APFE031117947.1, read on the forward strand.
TTGAAGAATGGCATAATAATCTATCCATCTCAGATTAGGATCATAAATATAAACAAGTCTGTGATATGGATATCTTATTGCACCAAAATAAGCATGGTTATGGTTGATAGGTGCTAATGGAATATCATAGTTGTGTCTTGTATCTGAGAGCCAAAACCATTTCTTAAGAATGATCTTCTGGATTTCCATGGGTAAAAACAAAACTTTTTCTAAAAGACAATCCACACAAAAAGAATAATGGCAGGAAGAGCATAATGTAACTTGGGATTTGTTCTCGGAGGATGATGAACATTCACCAAATTCAATTTTTTTAACTGCGTATTCTGTCTGTATAGTTGCTCCTTCTCTGGTCATTAAATATGCAAGATAATTCTCTTTACCAGCTTTATATATGATATCAAAATCATATCCATCTAGCCACAAAGTCGATCTTAAAATCTAGAATTACCTTATTCTAGCAACCTATTGTTTTGCAACATTCCTTTCATCTGCCTGAGATCTGTCTTAGAAGTGGACACTTTTAAGGATAACCTGAATCATTTTATGCCTTTCTTTATTGCTAGAATTTCTTTATGGGAAGAAGGATAATTTTTTTAGCTTCTAAGAATGTGCCAAAGGCATATGCACATACTTTCCTCAGCAACAATGGGACTTATCATGACAGACACCTTCAACGTTCGCTTACAACAGATATCTTTCTCCCTTCTACCTTAAACAAAATGGATAGAATGGCTCTGATACCAATACGATAGAAACAACAATAGAAACGCTACGCACTCTTAATACACACTCTCTTAAAACTCAAAGAGAACTTCTTTCATATTATAGAAAAACTCATAAATTTACAAGTGTCCTGAGTTGTGGCTCATGCTTCCTTATATATGATGGACCCTTGGGTTGTTGCTCCAGCTTTGGAATCTTTCATATCACATAAAATATTAATGTGATATGAATGGTAAGAATGTGTTGGTGAAGTGTGGCTAGTGACAATGTATCTATGGCAAGGTGTTGTGCGGACAGTGATTGTTGAACTAATTCAGGCATTTTTCCTGGCATGGAGGCTATGTAGTGCCTGAGATAAGCCACATTATGGTGATCAGGGAGTTTATAATAAAGATTTTGCATTGTGCAATCATATTCTGATAATAAATCTAAATTTCACAATCTTTGACTCATAAACATTTGGGCATAGTGTTCACTGTCAGAGGAAATAACTCCTAGAAATTCATGGGAGAGAGCCATCAAGATAACTTCCAAAGGATCATCATTTTCAAGACTTTCTATTTTCTCTTCTTTCTTAAGCGTTTCCCACCATAGTCTGGCATTCCCTGTTAGGTTCCATGTGATTAATATGACTACCTCTTTCCATGAAGCTTTAGTGTCTTCTTTATTTTGAGAAGCCCATGCATTAATCTATTGCCGAAGAATTAATGTATGATCCCTGTTTAGACAAACAAAATTGATAAAGAAAGTATTGTTTTGATTTCCAAATTTTGTTTGGACATTCATATCATCCCGGACTTCTACAGAGGCAATACGTTGAGTCCAAGAATGGAATGGACTCTTTTTATGATGAGAGCTAACACCACCTTCTGATTTAGTTACCGGAGAATCCACAGTAAAAACCATTTTCCGTCAACGTTTCAAATCCCAATCGGGATCCATCATCAGAACTTCTTTAGAAGAGCTTAATTGAAGGATTTAAATAGTTATGAGGAGAGTAGATTTAAGGATCAGCTGAATGTTAGCTTTTTTTAATAATATTAATTGTAGATTTTTTAATATTAATTTATTAATTTAAATTATTATTAAAATCCTTAATCTTAATGCCATTAAAATCTTAATAATAATCTTAATAACTAATATTAATACTTAATGAAGTAATCATATTATAAATATTTAGTAAATTAATATACCAATAAATTCATACTAAGCATTTAATATTTAAATATATGTTAGTATAATATTATTAATTTCAATTTTGTTATTTTTAATATATAATTTAGTATTTAATGAATAGAAATATTAGTATAATTGTATTAATTTTAAAATTATTAAATTATATTAATAATATAATATAATAAGTAATATATTAAAATTAATTAATATTAATAAATAATTTTTTTTCTCAATTGGTCTACTCCTATTATTATACAAAAATTGTTACAGCGAGGCAAGCCTCGAAGATTCTTGCCATGAGGTTGCCATTTGACAGAGTAATTCTTGTCATCCTGACTATGGAGCTAGCGATAGACTTACATTAGAGTGGTTAACTTTCAGGAACATTACCCTTTCCAAAAAAAACTCCAAAACTAACCATGCAGCGATTCATGACGAGGTTAAGCTTTGCTGACTCCAGCATAAACAGAACTATAACAGACTCCAACATAAACAAAACAATAACATACTCCATCAAGTGGAGTTGACAAAGACCTGAAACAGGCACTGACGCAGTAGATTGAAAGGGAGGCGAACTCCTACTTCGGCTGCAGAACAAAAACTGAGGCATTGGTTGGTTCATTCGTCGATTGAGGTAGACGGTTGTTCCTCAACTATCTTGCACCCAAATTGCTCTGAGTCACTTGAGTTTGACGGATGGACCGCTTCTCTTGCCGGCGTGCTTGGACCTACATCAGCTTCAGGGTTCACAGCAGACAGGCCTCCTGTGACTTGGCGCTGGTCGACATTAGGATTGGCCCGCCTCTGCTCTGTCGGAGCCCCAAGATGAGCCACATTCTCACATTTTTCAATCGTGACCGAGACTATAAAGGAGGAGTTCGCCAGGGAGCATGGAATGCGGAAACGAGCAGTGGGATGTGCAATGTGCTCACAGACATCATTCCTAGCACGCCCTCTACCTCTTCCCCTGCCACTTCTGGTAGCCGGGTAATTAGCTTGACCAAACTCCAGCACGTCTGAGGATGGGTCCGAGGTGGTGGAGGAGTGCTGATGAGTGGCACGACCTCGGGAGCCGCCCCGCCTACTCACCAGTCTGAGTCATTCGCACGGCATACTGATGAACCAGGATGTGTCACAGGGGGGCAACTACACAGAGGTGCGGATACACAGAGGAGCGAATGCACAGAGGGGCGAGGAACATATGCACAGAGAGAGGTGGAAACAGAGGTAAATGCACAGAGGGAGGTGACTGAGGAGCGGATGCGCAGAGAGAGGCAGAAATAGAGACCAAATGACGCTGTGAACCTCTGGAACCAGCGCCGAGCATAAGAGCCAAGCTAGCAGAGACAGGCTGACTGAGTAGCACAGAGAGTCGCCCAGAGCAGCAACCTTTACAGAGTTGAGGGCCTGGAGCGAAACCGCGGCAGTGACGAACAGCCGGACCGCCATCGCGCTATGAACCGGGAGCCTGAGGGGTGTAGTGAATGCTTCATTTAATGTAGGTGTGCGACGACAGCTCGCCTTCCCACTGTCATAACAAAGGGCGCAACTGGGCTGCCACCTGCCCAGTCGACACGCCTCCATCGTACCTTGTCGCATGTCAAACACCCGCAGCCGGGATTAATATTAATAAATATTAATAATGTTTAAAAAAAATAATATTAATAAAATTAAAAAACTAATAATAACTTAATAGTTAATAATTAATTAATATTAATAATTAAAATAGTACCGCATTTTTTTTCCAAGATAAATGTAATATTTATAAATAGTCTTTAACTAATTAATAGATTTATTAATAGCATTTTAATTAAAAAACAACCTTTTAATAATAACAAAATTTAATAAAAGTTTGATAATAGTAATAGCTATTATCATAATTATTATTGTAAATGTTGTAATTAAATATTTATTATTATTATTATTATTATTATTATTATTATACTTAAGTTATTATAGCAGGGTTACTAACTATTGATTATTAGAATAGGAGAGGGATACCTACCTATTGATTTCTATACATGAGATGTATCGGTGACCTTAATTTCTCTGATTAAGGGAAGCCAGCTCCCACTAATCTCCATACCATTGTCTTTGTTCATATTATGAGGATGTTTGATAATTTCAAGTGCTTCTCTAATCTTTCGCCTATGATGTTGTTCTTCCCTTGCGACAATTGAGGCGCTTTCCAAGCAAACATGGTGCTTAGTTTTTGAGGAGTGCTCCGCCAAGGCCAAAGTACGAGATCTTTCATTCCTAATATCAACTCCATGTTCCTTGAGTCCTGTCTGCAAGGAGCGGCCTGTTTCACCAATGTAGCTTTTTCCACATGAACAATCTATTTTATAGACTCCCTTAAGTTTATGTCTATCAATATTATCTTTTACAGACCTCATACCTTGCCTAATAGTTCTAGGTGCTGAGAATTGCGTGATTATGTTTTTCTTCCTTAGGATCCTAGCAATCTTATTTGTTACTCCATGAATATAAGGTATAAATACCCTACCACACTGAGGTTGGTCTTGAACCTTAGGTTCATGAGATAACATCCTTCTTTCAGCTTTCTCTATGGCTCTTTTAATCTCTTGTTCTTTGTAGCCTATACTCTTAAAGGTTGAAACTAAATGCTTCTTCTCTTCATTTAGATGCTCAGAGTCAGAAATTCGAAGGGCTCTGATAACAAGAGTGTTTAGAACACCAAACTTCTAGGCTGGGTGATGGTGTGAATCAGCATGGAGGTAGCTTTCTGTGTGGGTTGACTTCCTGAAAACCTTATGCCCTAAAGAGCCATCCTCTTTTCTGATGATGAGAACGTCTAAAAATGGGATGCTCGTGTTTTCTTCTAGCTCCATAGTAAATTTTATTTCTGGAGAGATAGAATTTAGGTGAATAAAAAACTTGTCAAGCTCTGTTTTACCATGTGTCCATTTTATATTGGTATCATCAACGAATCGCTTCCACCAGGCTGGCTTTAAAGGGTATGATTCAAGGGCTTTCTTTTCAAAGTATTCCATGTATAGGTTGGCCACGATTGGCGAAAGGGGTGATCCCATTGCCACACCAGATGTCTACTCATAATATATTCCTTGGAAGGTGAAAATAGTTGACCTCAAGTAGATTTCATCCAATTTTGCAGTCCCTGGATCAGTAAAATCTTTTATAACCTAAATGGCCTCATCAAGAGGAATCTTGGTGAATAAGGATACTATGTCAAAGCTAACAAGGATGTCATCACGATCTGTCCTCTCATTTTTAATAAGATTCACAAAATCATGGGAGTCTTTGATGAAGGAATCGGTATTTCCGACAAGGGGCTTAAGGATTTTAGCAACATACTTAGCAAGTTCATAGGTTGGGGAACCAATGGTATTAACTATTGGTCTAAGAGGAAACCCTTCTTTATGGATATTAGGTAACCCATAAATTCTTGGGATAGTTTCACACGAAGGGATTAATTTCTTCTTTAATTTATCCTCAAGGTTGGAATCTGAAATTGTCTTTTTTACATCCTTCATAATCTTGGGGATGCGATTATTGCTCAGCTTCTTATAACTGCCACATCTGAGGTGTTCATTCATTTTGCATATATAGTCTTCTTTATCCAAGATCACCGTTGCTCCTCCCTTATCTGCCTTAAGAACCACAATTTTATCATTATTCCGCACGGATTTGAAGGCTCTTTGTTCTTCTTTACTCAAGTTGCTTTTGGGAGATTTGGCTTTTCTCATAATGAGAGAAAACTCTTGTCTTAATGTTTCCTTATCTTCCAAATGAAGGTTATTAATCCCATCCTCTATGCTACATATCATATTCTCAATAGGAAGGTTTTTAGGAGCAACTGCAAACCCCAAACCTTTGCTAAGGACATTAATGACTTTAGGATCTAATTCTTGGGAAGACAGATTGACCACTTTTCTTTTTAATTTTGTCTCAGAGGTGTTTGTTGAAGACTGACTTCTTCCGTTAGTGTTAAGCACATTAATTAGTAAAGACTATTTATAAAAATTAAACATATCCTTTAAAAAAAAATCATAATAATGGGTACTATTTTAATTATTATATTAATTATGAATCAATATATTAATTATTATTATTATAAATTAATTATTAACTATTAAGTGATATTAATTATTAATTATTATTAATATTAATTAAATTTTAATATATTAATTATTATTAATATTATTAATTTAATATATTAATTAATATTAATATTAATATATTTAATAATTTTAAAATTAATACAATATACTATATTTCTATTCATTAATATCTAATATATATTAAAAATAAATTAAAATAACAAATGAAAATTAATAATATTATACTAACATATATTAAATATTAAATGCTTAGATGAATTTTTTTTTTAGACAAAGTTCGGTTGCTATATTATATGCTGAAAAAAGGAGTCAGATCTCCATACAAATAGTGCTTTCTGAGTGATTTGGATCAGAGGAATTACAAAATGGGACTCTTCCTTGATCCTAGTTCTAGTAGTTCTGCTTCTGAAACTTCCTAGGCTACTGCAGATCCTAATAAACTGTAAGGACCAAAATTTACAACTGCAAAGCATATCTAATCTATATCTATGTGACTAATCTGCCTGGCCGTGGATTCCTCTGGGTTTGGGTCTGGTTCCACCTGCTTTGCGCTAGAGGAGCTGGGAGCTTCTTTATTCTTTTTGTCCAGCATGTACTGCAAGATTTGGATTGACTCCTCTGCATGGCTGCATCTATTTGCCAGATTTCTGAACTGCTCAGAGAGAGATGATGCTCTATACAGGAACAAATTGATCTTTGTCCTGTATTTCTCATTCAAAATCCTGTATTGGTCTTCTGATCTTGTCTCCAGGCTCCTGATTTGGTCCTGCATAATGCGTTGTTGCGACCTGAGCTCATCGAAATCTGCCTGAAGATCTCTGCAATGGAGACAGTCCTCTGATCGCTCCATTCGCTCAAGCACAATATTTATCTCGCTGCTCCTCCTTTCGTTGCTCCAGACACAAGGATTGCAACCTTGCTTACGAAGAGGTCTCTTCCTCTCAGCACAAATCCGAGCGCTTCGGGTTGGGTCACAGAACTCAACTAACACACAATTTCTCCTTTCAATATTCCAGGCACAGAGATGCCAATTTTCTCTCAGACGATTTCGCTGGGTGTGAGGAAGAAGAGTCATGTTCGCTGTTTTTATAGAGATTATTGGATCATTTCGGGAGGTTGGATAGCTGTGAGTCACGAGGTAATGCTTGCACCGAGGAGTCAGTTGCAGGTCCCGCAAGGTATGGGTGACCACTGTGAGGGGACTTCGCCTGCTTGAGATTTTGTGCTCTCACACGCTGCAGATCCCCTGTCTGATTGCAATCCTGAGCCATATCCTTTCATATCGTCCTTCCCTATTTTTGACACGCTTATCCTGGTGTTTTCGCCTATTTCCATATGTTGACTGACTTTTATCATAAGGGGGGGTTGGAGTATTCATGGCAGAGGATGGAGTGACACGCTGGAGTTACAGCGCAATAGACCTATGGATCGTTCGCAAGCTTTGTTGGCGAACTTATCCGCCTCTTTGTTCAGGCCACGTAGGATGTGGTGATAACTGACTTCCTCCATTGCTGCGTGCAGTATTTGATTTCTCTGGTTTATTTGCTGAAGCAATATGTTTGAGAGCTTTGACGATATACCATGAGGTGGATGATTATGGATGAATCCCCAAAAACATTTGCCTTCGTGATCCCGAGATTAATTAACTGAGTAAGGCCCTGGAACAGTGCCAATCCTTCTGCTCTGTTATTGGAGTTTTCTCCTAGTCCCCATTCAAAGCTAAGGATGCATTCCCTGTTTGCATTGCAGATGAGGCCCCATGCGCCCGCCAATCCCGGATTATATTTAGCTGCACCATCAAAGAACAAGCAGAACCTATTGCAATTGCTCAACCATTTAGTGAACTCCTCTTCCTTTAGCCTCAATTTCCAACTATTGTTTTCTTCTCCTACCCTTTTCCTTTGCCTGTTAGTTCCTTGTGCTTTAGGTATATTCTCCAGGGCGTAGCTGAGGAAATTCCTCTCTACACTATAATTTGTTGCATTTATCCTTCCTCTGGTGTTATTTGTAATTGCTTCAATCGCCAGCATTTTTGCTTTGTGACAAATTCTTCTAGTGCAGTGTCCCTTATCCTGGAAGACCTTGCCATTTCTTGCAAGCCAAATACGCCAGAGGAGAGTGTATGGGATGGTATTCCATACTCTTTGCGCCAATTGGCTTCTTTTTTCTTTCCATGGACATTTCTTCCTCCATTGGTATATCGTTTCTCCTATGGTGCTCTGAGCCGCCCAGGATGACTCTCCAATTGAGGCCATCCTCTTCCAGCACTCTTCTGCCACCGGGCATTCTAAAAATAGATGCTACATAGTTTCCTCTGATCTGCAGCAGTTTGGGCACCTGGATCGGCCCAGGATGCCTCTCTTTCTTAGATTCTCCGCTGTCAAAGTTTTCCCTTTCAGGAGCAGCCAAATGAAAATTTTGATTTTTAGTGGTGCTTCTGCTTTCCACACTAACTTCCATTGGTTCCAAGTTCCCATTTGGTAGGTGCTGTCACAAAGATATTGGTGCCCAGCTTTAACTGTGTAATGGGTACCTGTTGGGTCCCATCGATACCCATCTATGCTGCCTTCTTTAACCGGGGCCTTACTGTGAAGTAACTTCTTGAAAGTGTTGAGGCTGTCTTCTAGCATATTGGGAGGTTCCGGGAAGCGCCATCCTATCCATGCGTGTGTATGGGCATCCCATTCTGCTATTTGTGAGAGATGGTGGAGGCCTTTGTTATTGAGCCAATTTACTATTGGGATTACCTCTGCTTTGGATCCCAAAGGTTGCTGCCCCAGGATTTTATCATTGGAAAAGTTAATGCTGCTTCCTCCTCCTGGGACTTTAGAGATATTTTGTCGCATAAATGGGATTGCCTTCTTGCATAATTGCCAAATTTTTGTGCATTCTCTGTTTGGTATGTTAGAGTCCAGAAGTTGCTGCCTTGTGCAATTTAAGTATTTTAGCTCCAGGACTTTCTTCCACCACGCTGTTGGACCTGTGATCAATCTCCATACTATTTTTTCTCCCAGAGCCAGGTTAAGAAACTTTGGGGATATCATTCCTAGGCCACCTTTTTCTTGTGTTTGGATTATGCTCTTCCATCCCACTAGATTGAACTTATTTTTAGCTGTCTTCCCTCCTTGCCAGAGGAAGTGTCTAAGAATTCTTTCCATTTTTTGATGGAAGATAGCAGGAGCATGATATAGTGAAAAGCGATATAAAGGAAGAGATGTGATACCTGATTTAAGAAGCACTAGCCGTCCTGCTGGGTTCAGCCACATTGTGCCCCATTGCTGCACTTTCCTCTCTATTTTGTCAAGTATCTCATTCCATGTATCAGCTTTTAGTGGACCCAGACTAACTGGCATTCCTAGATAGGTGAAGTGGTTCCAAGTTAGCTTGCTAGGGACTCTGAAAATGCTTGCGATACTGTGGATGATATGATTTGCTGTGTTCCAATCATAGATGCAGCTCTTTTCCTGATTAACTTTCCCTCCTAAGTATTCCATAAATTTGTCCAAGAGCTTTTTGAATCTCCTTGCTATTGTCGTTGAGGCTCCTCCTATCAGCAGAGTGTCGTCCGCAAACTGTGAGTGGTTGATGTTTTTTGCTCCTTGTTCAATCTTGATGCCTGTTATGAGACCTATTCTACGATTGTGATCCAATGCTTGACTGAATGATTCAGCCATGAGGATAAACAGATAGGGTGAGAGCGGACAGCCTTGTCTGAGGCCCCAGGAGGATTGGAAGGCTGAGCATGGTCTCCCATTTATCAAGGGAGATATCCAAGGGCCAGTTATGCATGCAGCAATCATGTTGATGAAAGAGGGATCAAATCCCATTTTATGAAGAACAGTAAAGAGGTAGGAATGCCTTACTCTATCGAAGGCATTTGCAAGGTCCAACTTTAGGACGAAGCCTTTTTCCTTCCTAGTCAAGCTTGAGTGAATAGCCTCTTGTACAAGCAGGATAGAATCTGAAATTTGCCTATTGGGAAGGAAACCTCCTTGGTTTTCAGAGATCATAGAGGGAAGATGGGGTTTAAGCCGGGTGGCTAAGATTTTAGAGATGATTTTATAGGCTGAGTTACATAAAGAGATTGGTCGGAATCTTGAAAAGGAAGAGGGTCGGTTTTCCTTTGGAATCAGAGCTATGTAAGTGGAATTAGTAAATCCTCCCATTTTGCCTTTTTTCATTACCCAACGAATCATCTTTATGAGGTCTTTCTTTATCATTGTCAAATATTCCCGATAAAAGCTAATAGGGAATCCATCTGGTCCTGGAGCCTTGTCTGGGTGTAAGCTCCAGATGGCTTTTCTGACTTCCTCCTCTTCTACTTCTTTCATGAGTTTGTTGTTCATCTCTTGATTAACTCTTTTAGGCATGTGCTGGAGCATGCTTGAGTAATCCTCTGCGCCTTTTTCTTCAGTTAATAACTTGATTAAATGCCTTATGGCAGCCTCTTTTATTGATTGTTGAGTGTTATAGCTATTTCTTTCATCATCCATTATATCACTTACTGTGTTTCTGATCTTTCTAACTGTTGCCTGGTTGTGGAAATATGCAGTGTTCTTATCGCCCTCCTGTAGCCAGAGTTGTCTTGATTTCAATCTCCATTTTGTTTCTTCCTCCCTGAGGGTCTGGCGCAGTTGGGCGTAGAGTTTGTCTTCTTGCTCCTTATTCTGTTGGGATAGTCCCTGCGTTTCAATTTTCTGCTGCGCTTCCTCTAGCTCTTGTTTGATTTTCTTTTTGTGCTCCTCAGGCTCTTGGTAATTACTCTTGGCCCAGTTCTTTAGGTCTTGCCTTGCTTTTTTCAATTTTGTTTCCCAGATGTGAGTCGGCGATCCCTCCACATGTTGAGTCCAGGCCGCATACACCACTTCTCTTGCTGCTGGTGACCGATTCCAGTTTGCGCTGTATTTGAAAGGGATGGGTCCGAGAGGACAATGGAGTTGAAGGTTCAGCGTAACCGGGTAGTGATCAGAAGCCGACACATTGAGGATATTTGAGTATCCTATTGAAAAGGTGGAGAGGAAGTCTATGCTGATCAGAAATCGATCTAGTCTTTCCATGATGTTGCTTGAGCCTATACGCCTGTTGCTCCAGGTGTATCTACGGTTTTTGGGTCTAATGTCAACTAGATCGTGGTCCTGAATTACTGACTCCAATCGGCTTCTGAAGGGATCAACGGTGAAGTTGCCTCCTCTCTTCTCATTTGCGTGCAGCACTAGATTGAAGTCACCAGCTACAATAAGATTAGCATTTTGATCCATTTCTATATTTGTTATCAAGGTGTCCCAGCAGATCTCTTTCTCTCTATACTGATTTGGTGCATACACATTGTATACAATTATTGATTGGCCCCCTGTTTTACTTTCAAGAGCAGTTCTGATCCAGCTTCGTTGGCTGTTGGTAGAGCTGCATATCCATTTGTTGCTATCCCATATAGTAGCTATGTCGCCTGATGCTCCTCTTGCCTCGCTTATACTTCCACAAAAACGCTTCTGCTGGCTTATTACTTTACTCATATCCCTTTGATCTTGCTTTGTTTCCTGAATAAGCATGATTTTAGGATTTTCACTATTTATTAGTTCCTTAAGGGCTACTAGCTTGGAGGGGTGCCCTAATCCCCTGTTGTTCCAAGACAGCATTTTCATCATGAGTTACCTGATGTTTGGAGAGATGCTCGCCTCTCATGTCCCTTACTGCTTTTTTCTTTTTCCTGGGGCCCGAGAATGAAGCTTTTTATTGGGGTTTGTGTGCCTAGAGCTATATCTTTTTGGGCATTTTCATCCCTTTGCTGCTTCGTTGTTTTTCTTCCATGTCCTGGTTTTTTCTGAAGATCACTTGGTGCTCCATGTTCCTTTGAAGAGTTTCTAGTGGTTCTTGAAGAGGGTGGATTAGGAGGAGGCTGCTTGGAGGGGGAGGCGGTTTGGGGGGGGGGATCAGAGGACTGCAGTTCTGGGCTAGACTCCATCTCAGAGAGGATCAAGAAGGGGTTGGAAGAAGGGGGGATTGGTGGATCAAGGTTCAGAGATGGGGGGGTTGAAGGTCGAGGATTAGAGGTTCCAGGGGCATTAGATTCCGGAGGGGGTTTATGAGGGGCTGATGACTTTTTCTTTTTCACAGGCTCCCAATGGCCGCCCTGCTCATCATTATCAACATTAATCACTTTTGCACATCTGTTTCTGAAATGTCTGTATTCGTGACATACCTTGCGTTTGAAAGGTATCTTTTCGTAGTCCAGTTGCTGGATGTGGCTCCATTCATCAACTTTCAGCTTGATCGCCTCCGGAAGTCCTCGACCTAGGTCGACTTCTACACAGATCCTTGCACACGCGTGCATGTTGTCTTTTGGTTCACTACGATCTATGTATTTTCCAACTGCGTTACCTATTGCTTTGACAGAGTCGTCCCCCCAGCAATGTAGAGGGAGGTGGAGCAACCACACCCAAACTGGAACAACATTTGGAATTTCAAGTTCTGGATTGAAATCCAGGGTCCATTTGTTGAGGTAGAGACCCCTGGAGTCCATAAAGTATGGTCCGTTCCTGAAAATTAAATCTTTGTCTTCTTTTGTTTCGAAATGAAATGTATAGTATCCCCTGCCACAGAATCTAATGAATATTTTGCCTTGAGTCTTGTCCGACCAATTCCTTTCAACCCACCTTTGCACTGTTTTGGGCGATGGCCAAAGTCCTGTAAATTGCCCAATGAGCCCTTTCTCTGCAAGAGAAAGGGTTGCCATGTGAGGGATTGCAGGCGGCAGTTGCACTTCCTGTATTACATCAAGTTTTTTAACAAACTTAGTTGTTGTTGGTCGGATTCGTTGTGGAGGAAGAGATCTCACCAGATCGGAGAAAGCTCGATGCAGATCCGGATCCTCGCGGGGAGGATCCGCGGGATCCATGCTGGAGCAGATGCAGGAGAGGCGTGCTCAGCTCGGGGTCCGCTCAGGCGCGCGCAACAAAAAAAAAAACAAATGCTTAGATGAATTATTAGTATAATAATTACTAAATATTTATAATAATGATTACTCTCTTAAGTATTAATATTAGTTATTAAGATTTAATGCATAAGATTAAGATTTCAATAATTAATTAATTAATAAATTAATATTCAAAAAATCTATATTTAATATTATTAAAACAAGCCGACATTCAGCTGATCCTTAAATCTATTCTCCTCATAACTATTTGAATCCTTCAATTAAGCTCTTCTAATATCATCATTTAAGAAGTCATGATGATGGATCTCAGTTGGGATTTGAAACGTTGACGGAAAATGGTTTTTACTGTGAATTCTTCAGTAACTAAAAAAGATATAAACTACAGATGTCTTAAATCCACCACCTTCTGATGTCTTTGTAGCTTTGTTAAAAAAGATGAAAGAACTTGTTCTTTTCTGCTTAGTTGTGGAGTATCCACCTTAATCCCCTGACTGGCTTGCCATCTTTATTTCTCTCGTGTAAAACTCTAAAATTTTCTTTTACAAAAGGTTTAATTTTTCTCATGCTAACTCGGTACTCTTTGCTAAGGCTTCAAACTCGCTTTCATCCTTTTCAAAAACTTTGAGAGAGAGACTGGATGAGGATTGTGTAGCTTTTATCAAGGTGAATTTGGGGCCTTCTTCTTCTATCTCAGAATATCCAGGGGGAGATCTTGATCTACTCATAGCAATTTCAAAACTTTTGATTGCTTTGCTTATTACCCCTAATTGATCATTAATTGCTCTTAAATGACTTTCGTGAGTATTTTGGTGAGCATACATTGTATCTATGGTCTAGTGGATATTTCTGAGATGCTCTTTTACTTCTACATTGTCTCTTGCCAGATCATCTATGTTTTGGGCCACATAGACAGACATGTAGTTAGCATAATTCCGCATTTTTAAGTATTCTACTAGTTCAGGCTCCGTGGTTGATCGATAATGCAAAAATTGCAAATCGCTCTGGATAGAACCATCTTTGAATTTAGGAGTACTATTACCACGTTCTAGTCTCCTTTCCGACAATTCTTCTTTTGCGCCTATGTTTTCTCTAGGTAGACTGAACATTTTCTGGTCTCGAACAAGGAACATAATGCATTTAAGATAGTCTGAATGTTGTCCTTGGTGTGATGTAGAAGTGATGGTTTGGTATTTCTTTTTTGAATTTGCTTTTTCCTTTTCATGGCAATATACACAATCCGGTAACTGACGATGATTATGGCTACTTGAAGATACTGACAGTCTGGGTGGTACTTGTACAGAACGAGGGACTCTGACTGACAGAATTCTTGGTAATTGTTTTTGCGAAGTAGTCGGTTGGAACCATAAACTGGTACTACCATAAGGGTTTGGAACTAACTTTAATTGGCTTGGAGATGAAGAGCTTGCTAATTGTGGATACTTTTGAGACATCGAAGTATACTCACTATTCCATTCAGATGGCAAACTTAGTTCACAAAATCCTGTTTGCAACGGAGTAGTATTACCGGGACCAACAATGACACCTTCTTTTAATGCTCGTTGTGATAGATTGGGATGTAGTGGAGGCATAGTGGAGGAGACAAATCTAATACAGGCATTAGATTGGAGTTGTGCTATTTGTGTATGAGGGTCGGTATCATATCCATGGAACTGTATGTAAGCTGGGAGAAATTCATTAATATATGGATTTGTAAGCGACACTTGGTATCTTGGGATAACTAAAGACCAAACAGGACCATTGTTTAAGGGAATTTGGAATCCTCCTATCAATGTGTCTTCAAACTTATTATGTCTGGTATCAAGAACACAAGTTAGACATGAGTTATCTAACCCTGGTCATACAAGAGGATTAATCCCAAATTGTATGAATCTGATATGTATGTATTTGTATCATGATGCAGACCCCATTCTACATCTTCCTTTCTAATGAGAGGAATTTGATATACACTCTGACCTGTTGAAAAGGGTGCAACAAGAAATGCTTGTTGAGAATGCAACAAGATGATGGAGCTTAGTGGAAAGGAGTCGCCTTCACTAAGTGGGCCCGCAGGCTATTTTTGGCGCAAGTCTATTTTGAGACTATGTCTATTTTTAGACATATGGATCATGGTCTATGAGTTGCAGGATGCTATTTGTGGATGATTGGTCATGTTGG
>APFE031117950.1:0-52269 GCA_000404065.3 Pinus taeda
GACACAAGAGTTTAATTTGCGATATTAGAGCATTGTTTATCAATGTTGCTTCTTTCCTGAACTCTGTTACCTGTGAATCTCCTTTTATCTTTTCTAGCTGCGATGTTATTTGAGCGATTTGCTCATCCTTGGTTTTCACCATTTTCTCGTTCGCTGCTTTCAACTTTTCTAATGCCTCCATTAATTCGTTCTGTTTTTGGATCACAGCCTGGTCAATCCTTTGCTTCTCTGCTTCCAATTGCTGAGCCAATTGATTATTTATTTGCTGTTGCACCAATAACTGCTCGTCTGCCTGCGCTGTCCTCTGTTGTTGTGCCGCTAACTGCTCCTCCGCTTGCATTACCCTCTGCTTTATCTCGGCCAATTCTGTCTGTAATGTGGAGATTTCTTGGTCTTTAGTTTTTAATAAAAGACTCACCTCCAATGCTTTGTCGATTGTTGCAGTTGAATAGGCTCCAGCGTACTGTGACAATTTGGTTAGATCATCGGAGGGATCTAGTTTCTCCTTCCACACTACATTGCCCGTGACCGTTTGTTCTGGAAAGATAGAAGGTTGATCAAGCCTTCGTCTTTTCCTTGATCGCTTTACCACTGCTCTGTGTCTCGAGCTGTAGAAGACATCCAATGGAGGAATATCTTCTACTTGTAAAATGATTTGATCGCTGGGATCTTTCGGAATTATCTCAATATCTTTAGATTTAGGTGGGCCGTTGGTTCCACTTAGAACCTGAGATGAAGTGTCATCCTGCATATCGCTGGTCTTAGGAGTATCGGTACCTTTTGAGCCTTTTCCTCCACTGATAATGGTATCGAACTGCTGCCATTCCTTTAGCAATTCAGGGTCTGTGATAGTACCCACGTTGGTATCGGTGGTGGTCTGTTTAGATTGAGACTCCTTCTATAATTGCTCCTGATTTTTCTTCTGTTGTTCCTCCTGTTCCCTTCGTTGTTTATCCTCCTGCTCTTTCCTTAACCGTTCTTCCTGTTCTTTCTTCAGCTTTTCCTCTTGGTCTTTCCTCTGTTGTTCCTCCTGCTCGCTATTATGATCTTTTGTTTTAGCAGGAGGTTCCTTTGTCTGTTGCTGACCAGGCTCACTTGATGATGTCGCTGGGGTTAGCGTTAATAAATCTAGAGGCAGAGTTTGCAACCTCTGCTCTCTAAGTTTATTAAACTCAGTTAACCCTTCATCGTTGTATCTCATCTTGGCGAGTTCTTTGGCTTGACCTATTGATTCACTTGAAGATAACATGTCATCGAACATATCTTCTTGATGATCAAACGTTGCTAATTTGGCATGTTCCAATGCGGCATAGGTAGTTCGCTTTGGGTCAAATGCTCTATTCGGGATTGTAGCCAGAGCCAAAGATTGAATCTTTGTGGCTTCTTTTTCCGCATGTTTGAGATCATGCAGGGTAAAGACACCACATCTGAAGGGAAAAGTAGGCCAGCCTCTTTTCTTTCCTTTTGTTGAGAAGTCTGTGTAGTACTCTCAGCATTGTAATCTTGATATGCAATTTCCCTTTGCTAGCAATTTATCGGAACATATAAGGGGAGGACGATGAGGATTGGCTGGCTGCCCAAAGACTACTATATAGGTAAATGCTCTTCTCCACCAACTAGCCACTGCTTGGTAAATCAAGGGCTAGGTAGGAAGTCTTCGAAATGGTTTATCAAAAAAATTGAATAATAATGGGAACCATGAAAACCATTACAAATCTGATACAAGTAGGTTTTTATAGGATGACTTCCCAACTTGCCGATGATTAAATATGAATGGGAGGGGTCCTGTGCAGTCCACCTCCAACCAAGAACAGGGAATTCGGAATTGAAACATAAGGTATCTAGGATATATGCACTATAGTAGAATGGGGGAATTTTCCTTTCAGTGACTATAGTTTTATTCCTAAAGTCACGAACAGCTACCGCTAGCTTATCCGAAAGGATAGTAGCCGCCTCCATAAGAGGAACCATTTCAAAGGTAAAAATAGCAGAGTCGTGTAAACCCCATAATCTACACATCATTATACCCGCATAGCAATAAGGAGAAGCCAAAGAATTGACCGAGTACTTACTGGAAGATTCGGGCTTGTGTTTATTCGGATTTTGCCTCAAATCCTTGATAGGTTCGGACTCAATCTCGTTTTCGCTCGCAAACTTCTCCAAGAAGGCGTTGTTGTATATCTTATCTGGCTCGGGCAAATGATACATTTGCCTCAAGTCTTCTGGCTTGAACGATCCAAAAATCCTTCCATCTCTTGTGCTAAAAGTTCTGTCCATGATGGGGATTTCTTCAATCGCCCATCGCACCACGTCTGTATATGGGAGAATTTGCTCCCTGGCTGCTATCCTGTGAAGGAAAGAATCAGCCAAATCCTTGAGAGTGCAGTCCGACTTCTTTAATGAATCCGCGGTAGCTTCTGCTACCGTCTGCTTTGGTTTCTCGGCCTCAATTAAGTCATAAGTGCCCTGCCAAGTTACTCTGGTAAGGCCTGTGCATGTTGTATCAGATATTAGGCCTTTCTTGCTGTTTGCAGCGGCTTGTCCTGCAGTTGGTGGATTGGAAGCACCTGTGGTCTTCTTAGACTTCTTACCCATCATGCCCGAACTCCTGTCTATGAATGAATTCTGCACAGAGAGGCAATTTGGCGTAACACAGAGAGATAGCGATAAAACTTGCAATTGATAGCAAATGAATAGATGCGCAGCAATATATTTAGCTTTTAAAATGGGCGCAGAGATAATCTATGGAAAGATTTTAAGACATGAATCCATTAAATGGCCGTATAATACCTGCCACCTTATAAATGCCCATTATATCATTATTTGGTCGAGAGATCTCCTTAAGCATGCAATGGACGTATTGGCAGCCGAGCGGGAGTGATTATGCCTTAAATATGAGTAAATTGAGCTTTCCAATCACTTTTAAGGCTTTATGTTGAAAATCGTGCCTTATCGCATCGCATCGGGGATTATAACAAGTCTGCCTTAACAATTGCATCGAGTATCGCCGATCGCCGATTGCGATATCGCATCGGCGAAAGGCTTATGTGTATTAAGACTCAAACAAAGGGGACCCGCCGATTGCCGATCGCCGATAGCTCATCGCATCAAGGGTATTGATATGTGGCGCTTTTGGTTTTGCATTGGATATCGCCGATCGCCGAATGCGATATCGCATCGGCGGAAAGCCTTGTGCCATTTTATATGTCCCTCATGTCATTGCGATATGCGATCTTGCGATCGCTTTATCGCAATGACCGAGATTTGCTTTATTTCTTTTAAATGGATATTGTTTTAAAAAGGGTTTTTATTAAAGCGCTCATTTGGATTATCGGACCTTTTGTTAAGTAAAAGTATTGATATCAACTTTATTTTAAAGGGACCCATTTCACATTTTAATGTTTTATGAATAAAAATAATAAGAAATGGGGGGTTGTTTGTAGAGCACAACAATTGGCGATTCACTGGAAGAACCAGTTATCTCTGGAAAAATAAAAAATGCTTAAACTCTTTGAAAATAGAGTTTCAACTACAAAGGAAAATTCTGATATAACTAGATATTTATGCATTCTGTATATCACGAAAGTAATTTTGCTAACTTCCTCCTTTTGCTAACTTGAAATAAGTACATTTTAAGTCTCAAATGGGCCTTTATTGGTTTATAATGATAAAAATAGAAAAATCTCTCCAAATCAGCCTTTATAGTAAACTCGCCTATCATAGGTAGAGCCTCTGTTGCCAGCAAACGTTTATAGTCTCGGCAGGGATACCTTTTAACCATGTAATTGTCCATTGTCCCATCCAATTAAGAGTGTGATTATCAGAATGAATTCAAAACATGCTTTCATATTTTGTTCATCTTCTTTTTTCTGCATTGACAGGATAAAAGCCATTGCCTGGTTGGTGCCAGTATTACAATGCCACTACTGGTAGAGTCTAACTGAACAGCTAGCTCGTGATGAGACTCCTTGTCTGAAATTTAAGCCATTACCCTGTTTTGGTATGCAGTATTGGTAATGTCAGTTAAGCTATTTCCCTATGAACATGGTAAGCAGGCTTGTAATAAGACCTCTTATCTTTAATATCTTTATATTTTAGAATTACACTCTGAAAAATCATAATCTTTAATGAATGGGGTGGACAATCTCTTCTTTGAGAATCAATGGATGACAGGTTAAGAGTTGAAGATGCTGATATTGAATTGACTTCTATCTTTGATATTGATAGCCTTTTGAGACCAATTTGAAAACAGAAAATGACTCACATTACTTTTATGCTTTAGGAGGAGTTGATCAAAGCTAATTCGTGATTTCAGAATACAATGATACCTAATTTCCCAAAAATTATCCTTTTTGATTGAAAGTTCTATTGTTTGAAAGCAAATACTCATGATACTTCTGTGAGACAACTTTTCAAACAAGTGAAAGGTCAATGGAAGATGCCTTTAAACTTTATTTCCTACAAATCCTACAAACTATAAAATCCTATGAAAATGAAGGGAGAAGGGGTTACCTTCTCAATTGAAGAACTTTTTTAGGATGAGGCCATTTACAAGGAGAGACTCCCTCAAACCTACTAAATCTTGCAATATAAAGGTTGAATGGCCCACTTTCTCACAAATCTGAAATGGTCCAAGCCACAACTTTTGGAACTTGGTGTGTTTGCCTTTGTCCTCATGGGCTTTATCCCATTTCAGAACTAAATCGCCAACTTGGAATTGTTTTGAACCTGAGGAGACTGAATCAAAAGCTGCTTTGATGATTTGCTGATGTTTGGCATGGGTTTCTTTGGCCTTTTCTCTTTCTTCTTCTAGTTTTAATATTTGATCATATCTGAGCTGAATAGAAGAGGAATGAGCTTCTTCAATGAACTGCACTAGGGGTAAAGAAGGAAGAACAAGATTTGTAGGCAGTATTGCTTCCTTTCCATACACAAGATTGAACGGAGAGGTTCCTATAGAAGCTTTCTGTGTTATCCTATCAGCCCATAATGCAAAGACTAAGGATTTATGCCAATTCCTATGATTTTGTTCGATTGTTCTTTTGATGATTTTGATTAGATTCTTATTAGTGGACTCTGCCAACCCATTACCCTGAGGATAGTAATTAGCAGAATATTTTAACTTAAATCCTCTCTTGATAGCAAAATCGAACATAGAATTGCCTGAGAAATAAGAAGCATTATCAAATACAAGAGCAGTTGGGACACCAAACCTGGTAATGATGAATTGATCTATGAATTCAATGATTGCTTTAGAATTTGCTGTCTTCAAAGGGATTGCCTCAACCCACTTAGTGAAATAGTCGGTAGCAGTAAGAATATAGTTATGTTGCTTGGAAGAAGGTGGATTAATTTCTACGATGATATCCAATCCCCATTGCTCAAATGGTTGTTCAATGTTGACTGGTTGCAAAGGGAAAGCCGATTTTCGTTGTCTTCCACTAGAAGTTTGGCAATTGAGACATTTCCTTACATACTCGTGGGTGTCTCTAAAAAGGGTTGGCCAATAATATCCAGCATGAATAATCTTGTGAGCTGTTGTGTCAGCTCCAAAATGTCCTCCTGCTGTTCCATCATGTAACTCCAGCAACACCTTTTGGGCTTCAGTTTTCTCAAGGCATCTTAGCAAAATAGAATCATAATTCTTCTTAAAAAGCACATCATCAATAATTGTAAAAAAAAATTCTTTTAACCTGATGGCCCTTTTGCTTTTGTAAGATAAATGTGGAGGAGCATAACCATTTTTTAAATAAAATACCAAATCTTCATATTGAGATTCAGAATCAGTGACACTTATCTGATTGATTTCTTCAGTTGGAGGAGTATCGCTTGATTCGGGAATGTTGGAAGCTGCTGCCAATATCCTGCAAAAACCTTGGTCTCTAACAATCTTTGTTGGCCTAATTTCTAAGTCATACTCTTGAAGTGCTGCGACCCAATTTGCCCTTTTTTCGCCCAGTTCTTTTTGTATTAATAGTTGCCTAACAGCTAGGAAATGGACTATTACTTTTGTGTGGGTTTTCAGAAGGAAGGGTCTATAATGTTTGACTGCTTTAAACACAACAAAGGCTTGTTTTTCCACATCAGAGTAATTAAATTTAGCACCCTGAAGATTTGAGCTAAAAAATTAGATGGGTGCCTCCAAATTGTGATCATTTAGTTACATAAGTACTGCAGCGTATGAAGAATCGGATGCGATAGCATACAATGTGAAAGGATTAGAGAAATTTGGAGTAATTAAGGAGGGGGCATTGATAATGGATTGCTTTATCAAATCAAAAGCTTCTTTTTCTACTAATCCCCACTTAAAGACTGCATTTTTCCTAATCATTGCCTGGTGGGGAAAAATAATATGAGAAAAATCTGGTACAAATCTTTTAACAAAATTAATCTGGCCAAGAAATGACTGCATCGATTTCTTATTGTGAGGGAATGGGATCTCATAAATTTCTTTGATCCGATCAGGATCGATATAAATGCCATCTCAAGATACAATAAAACCCAAGAGTTTACCTTGATCAAGAGCAAAGAATGACTTTTTGGGGTTAAGAGAAATTCCATACCTTTTACATCGTTGAAAGATCTGGTTTAAATCATGTAAATGATTAGACCTCTCTTTGGAAAATACAGTTATATCGTCTAAGTGGACGACCACTTTTCGATTAATCAATCCCCTAAAAGCTGTATCCATAGCTCTTTGGAAAGTCGCTCCTGCATTTATAAGTCCAAAACGCATCTTTTGATATGGATATGTTCCCCATTTTGTTCTAAATGTAGTTTTAAGCTGGTCATCAGGATGAACCAAGACTTGGTTGTATCCTGAAAAACCATCTAGAAAGGACATCAATTCAAAACTTGCTACTGATTGGAGTATTTGCTCCATAGTAGGCAATGGGAAATTGTCTTTCAAACTTGCTCTGTTCAGATTCCTGAAATCAATACAAATTCGAATGTTGCCATTCTTTTTCCTTAGAGGCACCATATTAGAAACCCAGTTGGAATGTCGGACTGGAAAGATAATCTTGGCTTTAAGGAGTTTGTTAAGCTCCGACTTAATCTGGCTTTCCAAATTTGGGTGTATTTTCCTTAACTTCTGCTAAATGGGTTTTTGATCTGGAAGCATTGGAATAGTATGCTGGATAATAGAAGTATCATAAGTCTTTAAGTCATCATATTTCCAAGAAAAAACATGTTTATTCTTCCTTAACAGTCTAACAAATGCCTCTTTCTCTTCTACAGAAAGTCCTAATCCTAAATTCACATTCTGAGGAGCTTGCTCAGTACCCAAATTTACCAATTCAAACCTTAGGGTAGAGCTTTGGATCTTTGTATTAGTTATAGGTTTAAACCTGTCTTTTATATCATAAAGATCTTCTAGTTTTACCACAAGCTTAGGAATTGCATTTTCTTGAGGTGTTTCCTTTATTTGGGAGTCATGCTCATCCTCTTCAATGATTTGGTTGTCATAAGACTTTTCAGAAGTTAAAAATTGTAAAATATCATCGTCATGATTAAATACTCTCCAATTAGTGATGTTGTCAGGAATTGAGGGCCTAAAAATCAACTCTACAGAAAATCTATCAGGGCTGTAGTCTTCTGAAGGTAGGAGCCTGGAGGCTACATTGGCTAGTAAATTGGCAGCTGAATTCTGGGACCGAGGAATGGAGGAAATATTAAATGCTAAGAATTGGGAGGTAAGGTCTTGCACTAGCGATTGGTAATGCTTGAGGTGATTGGAAAGGCAATGAATTGCATTTCTAACCTGTTTTATAATAATTTCAGAATCGCCGAATAATTTTAGATATTGCACTTTAAGGCCGATCGCTTTATATAAACCCTGAACTAGGGCTTCATATTCGGGTGTGTTGTTAGTGCACTCAAATTCTAATCTGCAAGACAACATTGTCTTTTCCCCATGTGGACTAACCAAGATGCATCCTGCTCCCGAGCCTTCACTAGACTTGGAGCCATCAAAATACAGAGACCAAAATAAAGGAGTATTAACAGTCATATTTACAGTTTTCTCATCACCATTGAAACACCTAGACTTATCTGCTTGTGAAAAAATTTCAATCTGAGATGTAAAATGATTAACTAAGAAAGGGGAGGGTTGGGCAACAAAGTTGCCAAAGAATGACTCTGATGAATAATTGCCCAAAATGTTGTTGTTGAAAGCTACGGGATGGTTTTCATATTCAAAATCGGTAACTGTATGGGTCATATGTTTTTCTCGGTCTATCTTTATCTGATTTGGCTTACCTTTATAAGGAAGCCACATGTGTGACCAGTCAGTAGAAATATACCCATGCAATTTTTCGGACCAATCTCTACTCAAAATCAAACCGTAAAACTCAGGTATATCAGCTATTAGAATGTCAATCCTTTGTACTATTCTAGGATCAGCAGACAACCTGATAGTTATGGAATTAATTTCTCCGACAACCTGTACCTTAGTTCTGTCTAATTGAACAATATGGATGGCAGACTTCTGGGGCTCTATGTTCAATTTGGAACAAACTGAAGCTGGCATTATGTTAGAAGATGCCCCTGAGTCAATTAAACAATTGTGCAGGTTTCTGTTGTAGATTTCATAAGTCAGAAGAAATGGTGGAGTATGAGAACTTGACCTGTCCCCAATTAGGACTGAATCTGTAGCTTCATCCATACCTGGAGGAGATTGGCTTGAATCATTAGCAGCTTTTGAACTAGGAAGTGGAGTAGAGGGAACAGCATTCAATTCTTTAAGAAGTAATTTTTGCTGATGCTTTAGCTTGCTAAGCTCAAACATAGTTATGTTTGCCTTGGTCTTCTTCATGTCATCAACAATGTTGTATTCCATTGAATCGGATACAACTAACGTCTTAGATGTTGAAGGGGAATTAGAAGTTGAAGGCTGGTTTTGAGGGACTACTGCAGGTGATTTCTTTGGAGGTACTTTTTCCTTCGTTGTAGCAGCACCTGCAATCCTTTTCTTTGAAGTCGCCTGGGCAGGTTCAGAAGAACTTTTACTTCTGGTGGTGACTGGGAAGGCTTCTTCTTCATTATCAGTATCAAAATTGGGGAGTATGAAATCCCACATTCCATGACACTCAGCTACTTCTTCTTCATCGTTAGTTGGTGGGGTTGCCTCTTCTTCTTCCTCCTCCTGGTCTGAATCTGCATTAGATATGACATTAGGTGGCTTTGTTTCAGTTTTCTTATAAGTCCTAAAAGGTCTTTTGTTTGAAGTTTCGGCCACCTGTTTCTTTATGTCAATCATTTCGTTGGACAATGTTTTTAGGACCTTTTTGCAATCCTTCCATGTCATATGGATCTTTTGGGCTTTTCTTCTTGGAGTCTTCTTTAAAAGAAACTTTTTTAGCTTTTTTGTCTTCCAAGGAAGCTTTCTTTTCTAAGGAATTGATGCGTTTTTTCACATCAAGTGCCTCTTTCATGTTTTCTTCTAAGGTAGGTTTCCCAGCCCGATCTACGAAAATGGCTATATTGGCAGGCAGGGCAGTGATATACCATTTGCTTCGTATTTGTTCACTTGGTTTGAAAGCTGTAGGGATTTTGTTGAGGAGTTTATTGAAGCGAGCATTAAATTCCTTTATGGGTTCCCTATGCTCTATTCTCAAGTTGGAGAGATCATTTATTAAAGTTGCTAAAGACCTATCATCTCCATACTTAGTAAGAAACTGCTCTTGGCATGTATCCCAACTGGTAATAGAACCAGAGGGTAGGGAGAAATACCAGGATCCTGCTGATCCTTGTAAAGTATAAGGGAAAAGTCTGACAACAACATCTTCTTGCGTTACCCCTTTCAAGTTGACCGACAACATGAAATTATTAATGTGTTCTTCGGCCTGAGTTCCATCGTCTGGATTAAATTTAGGAAGTCATTTTTCAGGGGCATCTGGTAAAGGATGTAATGGTGCAAGCATATTGACCGCACCGGGTCTGGTCCATGGATCTACCATTGTGATAGTACCAGTGGTTGTTACTACTATTGGAATTCCAGATGTACGGGAAGTAGATGATACTGAAGGGTGAGCAGATTGAGATGTTGAGGCTTCTGTTCCCTGGTGGACAACAATATGTAATGGAGGAGTGGGTGGTTGACTTTGCAGATGGGGAGATGAAACGGATGATGTGGAAGAAAATTCTTCACTATCAAATCCTTTGGTATGTTTCTTGGCCCTTTTCCTTTCGGGTAAAGGGAACTCTATAGGTTCGATACCAAGCTTTCCACTTTGGAGTCTGGTAAGTGGATGAGATATATTGAACTGCGAAGTCGCACTGATTTGTGATACTTCAGATCTTTGTGGTGAAATCGAGAAGGTCTGAAGTTTGTGGATAAGAGACTGAACTTCAGGGGATTCAAGACTCAATTGTTCTGAAGTATGATGGGTGTGAGCAGTGGTAGTTGATTCCTGTTCTTCTTGATTGTGCATTGGAGAACCAGCATGGAGAATAACTAGGAGATTCGGAGGGAGAATTACTCTTAGAATGGCAAGCAGATTTGGGTTTACTTGCCATTCACAGTCAGTGCCCTCCTTCTAGCGCCAAAAATGTTGATGCCTCGAAAATCGCTGCAACAACATTGGGGAAACCACCCAGTCCGGACCTTAGTACAGCTCCTTTTCCGTTTGGGATGGTGGCTCCGACTGGGGGTAATGGGACCAGTTTCCCAGCAATAGATAAAATGGGATGAGGTGAATACTTTATAAATAACACTAGTGATAGGTGGAAGGCTGAAACTATTGACAGAAATATAAGTAAATGAAACTATCCCAGGAATCTATTGAGCTCTAAAGCGTAGCTTTTGATGCTCTATATCTAAAAGATAAAGATATAGATGACTGTATCCTTAAGACATAGATATTGAATTATTTAAGATTGTTGTGCTTAAATAGTTAAGCGCAGCGATTAAAGTGATATTACTACACTTTACACATTCATATCATTAACATATACATGATTAAAAGTAAAGGCATATCATGTAAACACCCAATAGTGGAATGAATAAGATTTGTTGTTATAGCGCATGTATACAATCAACGATAGCAAGAATAATTACATAACAATTCACATACACAGAATGACTTCAGACAAAGATAGAAATACCATTTGAGCTGTATGCCATCCCAGATATCAATCGCTATGTGTGGTTCTTCCCTTAACGCATAAACATTCCTCAATCAATGACAATAGTGCACAATTGTATAAAGAAATTTCTCCATTAAAGCAAGAACGACTGGTCGAGTTTCATAAAAGAATAAAGGTTGAAGCACAATAGTGCAAACTTCAGTCTGTTAAGTCTATTACAAAATTTTACGACCCTTTCTAAAAACATGAAAGGGTCTATAAATACTATGCTAATCTAAATATCTACAAAATAGAAATGCTAACTAAGCTGATATCAATAACTTTTTGTTGCTATTTCTGCTGGCGATCTGAGGAGCTAGAGGATGATTCATTCTGTCGGCTGCTTTCCTTTGAACCTGAGCTGATTAATGGCAAGAATTGGCTCAATTTCAGGAGGTTTGTTGAGCCGCGAACTGAGCTGAGCAGCGTAGGTGGCGTCTTGGATGTCAGGGATCATATATTGAACGGCATTTGTTAAGCATTTGAAGGCGGCTCTTTGTTCATGAGGCTTGACTAGGAAGTGCCAATATGTTTCCATGTTTAAATTGTTTACTCCGGCGATTAATCTTCCTCTGCCTTCTAACTGTGGATAACATGTTTGCTCCAATGCATTTGTTGTAGTAACCTTTCCGGGTGTACACTGGGAGATCAAGTTTGCTATGTAGAGAGTATCGCTAACTAGATCAACCAAATTGTTAGAAGTTAATCTGCACCTTGAAGCTGCTCTCTTTGCCTTTAACACCTGTGTGTGCCATTCCGTGAATAGTATATCCTTATGAACCTCAAGTATTCTTGGCAAATTAGAGGCTTTTCCCGATTTCGAATCTTGCCATTCAAGGTATGCGGTAATAGCTTCATCGGCTTGATTCAAGTCATCCCTTGCTTTCTCTCCCTGCTCATTTACGGCTATAGTTAATTCGCAGAGTGGCTCCGCTTGAGAGAGTTGTTGAGACAAGAGTTTAACTTGCACTATCAGCGCATTGTTGATCAACATCGCCTCTTTTTTGAATTCCATTATCTGCGAATCTCCTTTGATATTCTCTAGCTGCACTGTTATTTGAGCGATATGCTCATCCTTGGTTTTTAACAATTGCTCATTCGCCGCTTTTAATTGCTCCAAAGCCTCCGTTAATTCATTTTGTTTCTGGATCACTGCCTGATTAATCCTCTGTTTCTCTTCCTCCCATTGCTGAGCCAATTGGCTATTTATTTGTTGTTGCTCCACTAACTGTTCGTCTGCACGCGCTGTCCTCTTTTGTTGTGTCGCTAACTGCTCCTCAGCTTGTGTTACCCTCTATTTTATCTCAGCTAATTATGTTTATAACGTGGAGATTTCCTAGTCTTTAGTCTTTAATAAAAGACTTACCTCTGATGCTTTGTCAATGGTTGTAGCTGAATAAGCTCCAGCGTACTGTCACAATTTAGTCAGATCATCAGAGGGATCCAGTTTCTCCTTCGACACTACATTGCCCATGACTGTTTGTTCTGGAAAGATAGAAGGTTGATCAAGCCTTCGTCTCTTCCTCGATCACTTTATCACTGCCCTGTGCCTTGGGCTGTAGAAGACATCCAATGGAGGAATATCTTCTACTTGTAGAGTGACTTGGTCGCTAGGACCTTTCGGAATTACTTCAACATCCTTAGTTTTAGGTGGACCGCTGGTTCTGCTCAGAACCTGAGATGAGGTATCATCCTGCACACTGCTGGTTTTAGGAGTATCAGTACTTAGCGAGTCTTTTCCTCCACTGATAATAGTGCTGAACTGCTGCCATTCCTTTTGCAGTTCGGGGTCTGTGATAGCACCCATGTTAGTATCGGTGGTGGTTTGTTTAGACTGAGACACCTTCAGCAATTGCTCTTGTTTTTCCTTTTCTTGCTGCTCATGTTCCTTTTGCCGCATCTCCGCCTGCTCTCTTTGCTGGTTGTCCTCCTGCTCTTTGCGTTGTCTATCTTCCTCTTCTTTCTTTGAGCGCTCTTCCTGCTCTTTCCTTAAGCGCTCTTGTTGTTCTTTCTTCATCTTCTCCTCTTGGTCTTTCTTTTGTTGCTCCTCCTGCTCATTATTATTGACCTTCGTTGTAGCAGGAGGTTCCTTTATCTGTTGTGTTGGCATTATGTTTCAAGTGTTGTCCTTGATGGCAACTCTCTCAGAGGTTGGTACAGGTGCTCAGAGGTTGGTACAGGTGATGGCAACTTAATCAGAGGACAGATCTCAATACAGGAGGACAAGAAAGAGATATACGCAGGTTTATCAAAGAGAATCCGTGTATACACGCAGGTTTGCTTCAGTAAAAGCGCGTATATGTGGAAAACTTATCTTTGGTCCGTGGCGGTTATTCCTTGGAAGTTGTGCCTATGGTTTTGGACCATGGCGTCTCGACGAACGTGTTGATCCCTAGTTTCGAGTTGATGGTATTGATTTGTTATGGTTTTGGACCATGGTATTGAGCAAGGCCTAAGGCTATATAAGGAGAAGATCATTAGGCCAAGAGATGTGAGAAAGGGTGAGCATTGGGTGTCTGACGAAGTGAGAGGATCTGGTATTGATGGTTGTCTGTTCGGGAAGTTTGGCAAGGGTCGGATCTGACAGCGGAGGCGTAAGTAATCATTTCTAGATCTGTACGCGGGTTTCCTTTGGAGAAAGTGCGTATACACGCGGTTTCGGTAAAGTGCAGTAGCGTATGCATGATAAAGTTTGATATCTCAGGTTGCTGCTGATTCTGGTGGTTGTTACAGAGTTCTGGTCTCTGGTTTGGGTTCTGTGTTCTTAATGACAGGGTTTCAGTGATTCAGTATTGGGTTGTTTAATGAATTATGATGCAAGTTTAAGTTGATGATTGTATTGCCGTAATGTTTGTTTTGTACTCTTGGATCCAGTCTGAAAATTGATGAAACGTGGTCCCTGAAGATTGTAGGGTCAGCACCTACGTACTAGTAAATGGATCAGCTAGTACAAGAGCTGAGGGGGTCGTAGCTCTCTTCCAGAAGTAGTTGAAAAACGAGAGAGGGTTGTAGGCCTCTGCAGGTTGTAGCCTGCATACTGGTAAAGGACTGCACCAGTATATTGTAAAAGAAGTTTCTCATTAAGAAGAAAGAAACGAATTGCAGCAGGTGGTTTTCACCCACATTGGGTTTCCACCTTATATCATGGTGTTCATGTGTGTGGCTCTTGTGTGATGTCATGTTCTGTTATACTGCACCTGTTTATTGTTAATATGCTTAATAATGTTCTGATGCATTCACTGAAGATTAAGCTAACTGAATTATAAGATCTCTGGGTATACGCTATTTGCTTTAAACACAGTCGCGTGTATACGCTGGTTCACTTAGTTGAAGTAGCATATATGAAT
Source organism: Pinus taeda (assembly GCA_000404065.3). Taxonomy (NCBI): domain Eukaryota; kingdom Viridiplantae; phylum Streptophyta; class Pinopsida; order Pinales; family Pinaceae; genus Pinus; species Pinus taeda. Next base: position 14,475 of record APFE031117950.1, read on the forward strand.
CTGAGTATGAAATTGAAAAGTTTTATCTGATCTGATAATACTGATTCACCCCCCCTCTCAGTATTATTTCGAGGCTCAGCCAACTTGTTCTCTTCAAAATCGACTAATTCATAAGCCCCTTTTCCCATAACTCATTTTTACTATAAAGGGACCATACCACATAGACTTGAATTTGCCTGCCCCAAAGGCATCTTTATCTTGGTCATAGACTAAGACAAGGTCGCCTTCAGAAAATACTTGAGGACTGACAATTTTATCATACTAAGTTTTAACCCTTTTCTTATGGGCCTCGTTTATTATGGTGGCATCTCAACGCTGCTCATCGAGATGTTCCAAATGAACGAGTCGCTCTTCGAGACTAGACATCTCTAGAAGAAGCTCTACAGCTAGCTTAAGGGATGGAATTTCGCATTCAATGGAAAAAATAGATTCCAACCCATAAACTAATTGAAAAGGTGTAAAACTGATGGCAGTTTTCACCGAGGTTTAGTATGCCCAGAGAGCCAGGTACAACATGACGTGCCAATTGGAGCAATTTTTGTCAATTGTCCTTTGTAGGATCGTCTTGAGGGACTTATTCATAGCTTCGACTTTCCCATTGGCCTAAGGATAATACGGAGATGAATGCTCTTGCCAGAATCCAAACTTAAGAGCCAATTCGGTCATCAATTGGTTTTGGAAGTGACTACCATGGTCAATGACAATATCTCTCAGGATACCAAAACGTGAAATAATTTTATTGAAGAGAAACATGGTTGTTGTTTCACTATCATTTTTGTAAGTAGGCATGGCCTCAGCCCACTTCGTAAAGTAGTCTATGGCCACTATGATATACTTGTGATTCACCGCTAAAGGCGGATTACAAGTGGTAAAGTCAATGCCACACTTCGTGAAAGGATCAAAAATGATAATAGGAAAAAGAGGAGCTAGATGAGCATGCATATTCCGAGTATAGACTTGACAAGGGTGTCAATGTTTGACTGCTTCAATACAATCTTTGAAAATTGAAGGCCAAAAGTAGTCAGCACGCAAAATCTTCTAGGTTGTTGCAAGCCTTGGTAGATGACTACCACAAGATCCACTATGGCAATCATTGAGTACAGACTCTGCTTCCTCCAAAGTTAAGCACCACCTAAGGATTGAATCAACCCCTCTGTGATATAATGTATCACCAATGATAACATAATTTTTTGCAAGGTGATGTAACTTTCGATGCTCATCCTTGGAGGAAAAAGGTGGGGACTTCGAAGTCTGGAGATATATGATGATATCTCCATACCAAGGATCTTCTAAAGAAATGAGGAATAAATGTTCATCAGGGAAATTTTCCTCATAATGTCTTCTTCACAAGGCAGCTTGGAAATTAATTCCGCAAAAACTGATGACTTCTTAGACTTGGCAGACAAGAACTCGAGATTGAACTCTTGTAAAATAATGATCCATCGATTGTATTTGCCCCGAATCACTCGCCTACTAAGGACAAACTAAAAAGGATTGATAGCCGCTAAGATGAACATTTTGCGTAGCAGAATATAATGATGAAGCTGCTGGACAACATGGACAACTGCCAAGGCCAATTTCTCAATAGGAGAATAGTGTAGTTTAGAACCTACTAAGCCTCGACTCAAGTATTAAATCAAATTCTTTGTGAGAGAATTATCCTCCTGAACCAGAACCATACCTATGGTTGATTCTGTTGTTGCAAGATACAAAATGAAATCTCTGCCATAATCTGGTGGACTCAACAATGGGGCAGGGATTAATGGCTGCTTCAAGGCATCAAAATATCATTGCGCAAAGTCGTCCCATAAAAATGGAACTCCTTTCTTCAGCAAACGCATAAATCCTTTGGTGATCTCAGCGTAGTTTGCTATAAATCTTCTCAAGAAATTCGCCTTTCCTTAGAGACTCTAAAGTTGTTGGATGGAAGATGGGGGAGGCAACTGAATTATTGCCTCAACCTTGAAGGGATCAACTCGAATCCCTTCGGTTGATACAATGAACCCTAACAATAGACCAAACGTGATCGCGAAAACACATTTATTCAGATTCAACCGAATCTTAGAAAATCGACATCTCTCAAAAACTAACAGAAGGTGGTTGGGATGATCAATTCTCTTTTGAGAATGATCAGCTAAATCATTCAAGTATGCTTCGATGACATGCTTGATGTCATGGAAATCATAAGACATCGACCACTACAACGTAGCTCCAGCATTTTTAAGACCAAAAGGCATGTTTTTATATGCAAAGGTGCCCCAGGGACAAATAAAAGTTGTCTTATGCTGGTCCTCTAGAGGGAAAGAAATCTAATTATAACCAAAGGATCTATCCATGAACGAGAAAATTTCATTACCCACACATTCATCAACTATCTGGTCAATAAATGGTGTGGGGTAATTGTCCTTTGGACAAGATTTATTCAAATCCCTAAAGTTGATGAAGACTCAGATTGTTCCTTGCTTTTTGTCTATCGGGACTGGATTAGAAACCCACTCCATTAAAGGAATGAGGTATATGAAACCTACCTTAAGAAAATTTTCAACTTCAGCTTTAAATGTTGCTGCTTTCCTAGGATTGACTGGTTGAAGCTTCTGACGAATAGGCTTAGTGTTTTTATATGTCTTGATCTCATGCTAGACTATAGATGTATCAATACCAAGCATTTGCTCATAAGACCAAGCAAACACGTCTCGAAACTCTTTAAAGAGGTCGGTGTAAATTTGAATCTCTTCAAGGCAACAATCGGCTCTAGTGAAGACATTTTCTATAACGTCAGGATTCCTAGAAATTTTAATAGGTACAGTTTTTTAGATAATCAACATATTACCTTCGGCAAATAATTGTGTTGGAGTGAAATGGTTTGAAACTGTACAAACATCGCTAGTAAGTAGATTGGAGTACCTAGATTCGACTTCCTACAATGGTGGAAGAAAATATGATCGATGATGTAAATCTTCCCAAGGTCAATCTACACTAGTCATTGATTCTAAAATTGCTTCGTCAGATGGTAAAACTATATCTAAACAATCCAAAGCAAAAGTAGAGTCAAGGGTCCAAGCTAGAGCCACCCCACCATCTAACTCCTCCTCTGAAAAAAGAGTGGGATGGTTGTCTGTAGAGTTAATAATAGATTGATAACTAAATTCTACTGCAGACATGGGGAATGCCATTCCACCAACCTGCCCTCCATCTAATGTGGTCATAGATGAAGTTAGGGTCCAAGGGTCTGAAAAATAATGAGTTCAAAAGAACTCTTTCCGTGAAGGCCCTTTGGAGGATGAAATTGCATTGATTCTAGCAGTAGGAGGGGGAAGGTCAAAAATACCCATCAAGGAAGAGTACATCCCAACTCCTAAATTCTCTATAGGTTGATGAGAATTATCCACCAATGGAATGGTGGAATCTGAACTTGCTCGATAGTCACCTAAAGAATAGTCTAACTGATCAATTTTAACAATTCTCTCCTCATGAAGAAAACAAATGATGTGAAACAGAGATGAAACTGTGGCATCCATCTCATAAATCCATTTCCTTCATAAGAGGAGGTTGTAATCTAGGTTCGCATCAATGATTTCTACCTCAATATTAACAACCTTTCCTCCAACACATATAGGAAAAGTCGAGATAATTCTGTGTGGCCTATGAGAATGACCATAAAATGTTGTTAAGAGAGTAGGTGAAGGAATAGCTAAAGGTGATCTAATGGCCTTCCAACATGACATAGACATTACGCATGTGGAAGCTCCCTCATCTACAACTATTCGAAAAATATTGGTTTTCTGGTAAGTAGACTTTATCTACAAAGCCATATGGTGAGGAAGTCTCTTTTTAACATTCAACATATCAAAAGTGAGCACTAAAGAATTTTTTGGCTCCACTGCCTTGATTGCCAGAAGCAAAGCACTTCTCTGAGAAGGACACAACTGGAGTACCTCCAATGCAGACAAGACTTTGAACCAAATCTTCTACAATCGAGTAGTTCTAGGCTACCCTAGCATTAGGGTTAATAACCACACTTAGCGGAACCTTTCAGTATCTAAGGTATAGGCTCAGCAAAGGATCGCTCAATATGAAGTGGGTCTATGGTTTCAGGAACAGATTTACCCTTAGATGTTTCTGTTTCACCATAATCATGTGCTTGTGTAGCAACATCAATATGAGAACCCATCATATATACATTTGAGGAATTTTCCCCTTCCTGGTTGTCCCCTGTGGAGGTGCCAAGGTTCAAGCTCATGCCAGCGAGTAATTCCTACCCTTGGGGGAAAGGGTTAGCCAGGACGGCTTGGGATCTAGAGGACCCTTGCTGCACTAACAAGAGCTGAGCATCCTGAATCTGCAGGTAGAGGTGAATCAAATGATATCCATTGCATAAATTTCATGGAAATTTAACCTTCTTCTTGGAATCTTTTCTACCGTCACCAGCATCGTGTCAAGCTTGTTTGCATTACCCTTCCCTTCCTGATTCTTCTTTTTACCTCGTCCCTTATTCTTCCCATTGGATTGTTGATTTCCTTTGGGGTTAGAGGTCTGGGCAGTGTTTATGGAAGTAGGTTGGGAAGGTGAAGGTGTAGATGGTGCAGCCAGATTAGAAGAAGCAGTTTGTAGAGACAGCTATTGCAATTGGTTCAAAAGGTTCACCGTATTTGTGTCAATTGATTCAACTATACCATCAGCATGAGGGCTTGGATTTGGTTTGGCTAAATCAACCTTGGATCTAGGAGCATCAGGTAGGATTTTCTGGAGAGTTCCAAACTGAGAATATATCAGTTCTAACTGTTGGGCTCGAAAAATAGCCTACTCTTCCGAATAAACACCGGAAAGAGAAACATCCTTGGAGATCTCAAGTTGCAACGATTTGAGAAACCATTCAAGACGGAACTCTGGTGGAATTTCAGCTTTGATGAGCCTCTTTCTTCGTCTCCATTCCTAAATATGATAAGAAATGTGGGTTGCCGTGTCTTGATGAAAATTGTCCAAAAGCTCAGTTCTGGCTTCAGAACGGATAGGCAACTGAAAATGGTTCAAGAAAATATTAGACAAATTGGTGAAAGAAATATAGGTGTCCCCTGGCAACTTTATATACCATTTGGCCACATTCCCAGTTAAAGTGCGTTGAAATAACCTCAACCTAATCGAATCATCGATCAACGAGTTGGATGAGCACCATAAATGGAATGTGGTTACATGGTTGCCCAGGTCTTCACCATTCTTCCCTTTGAATTTTGGAATATTTGATGGAAGTTTAGTTGGGACTGGAGGCCAAGCCAAATTGTACCTAATTGGATCAATTGTCAATTTAGTCAAGTCTAGCACATTAAGCGTGGCTAGAAAAGGAAGTCGTGGAGGACCTTGGGAATTCCATCTAGACTGGGCAGGGTTCCCATAGGTCTAAAAAGAATGACTTGGATTTTGAAAGGCACCATGTTGCCCGAAGTAACTTGTAGAACCTACTAAACCAAAGGGTGATGCTTGTGGTCCAACAAGACTCGGAGTTTGACCAACTCCTGCCGAAAATCCTCCATAACTAGTGAAGCTACCCCCTAATGAAGTATTGAAAGGAGCTGACAGCCCCTGATAAGGGTTTTAAGCATTAGCAAAGGGTGAAAAACTTTGAAATAAATTAACCGAGGAATATGGCACATTCCCTTATTGGCTAAAAAACTGATTCCTGGCTCCTAACCCACCAACCATAGGGTTTCTCCAACTCTAAAAGGGGTTAATACCTTAACTTGTAAAAGGATAAGGAATTGACCCTGCAGTCGGATTGGAATGTGGTATATGACCACTTCCAAATGGGAAACCCTGAAAAGAAGTCGATTCACTCATCATGGATGTAGTGGCAATTGATGGTATATTCAAAGGGACTGAAGGAATACCTTGACAGGGAATTCTGAAAGGGAAAAATCCAAAACTGGATGCATTAGGCTGAGAAATTCCACTCGTCGAAGAAATGGAAGTAGACCCAAATATAGATGTACTGGGAGTGTTAGAAGGGATGGAAATAGTTCCTCCCCCTTGCACAGATATGGGAGTCTGCATGCTCACAACACTCGTCATGGATGCCATGCTTCTAGTAGTGGTCACCGAATGGATAGATGTGTGTGGACCTAGGCTCGAAGGCTTGTGAGTTGGAGTTCCAATGTATAACAATGCGTTTGGATGATTAGGAGGGAGAGGAGAATTCGAAGCCACAACCTACTCTGGAAGCTCTTCTACTTCAATACTATCTTCCAACTAGAAGAGTACCTGAGAAAGAGCTGGTGTGTTCCTCTCTAACTCTGTGCTAGGACCAGGTTTATCTTGTGAACTAATGCCCCCAAGCAAAGGATCAATATCTAATGTGCCTGCAGCCACTGGTTGAAAACCACTGGCAGAATTCCTCCTATGCCTTCTAGGAGAAGGATCTATACTTTTAGGTGAAAGCCGACAAAGTCTCAGAGACCGTCGAGATTTTTACTTAGCCACATTGAATTATTTTTATAAACTCTACTTAATGACTAAAGAAAATTAAAAGCTAGGCTGACTAGGAGCACAGAACACTTACTAAAATGTCCCTAAATATACACAGCAATCAAACAACTTCCAAGTATTTCCACTCCGAGTGATTAGGACTGACACCAAAATACAAGAAAGTTAATAATAAGGGCCTTCTAAAAATAGACTGGGGTAATTATGCCCTAGGCCTACTAGAGAAGGTATCATAGGTAGTTATGCTAACCTCCAGACAACAACCTTTGCCAGTGCAAGCCCCCAAGCTTCGCAAGGGTGCCCTCCAGAAGTACTGTTGAACGTGATGCAACATCAACCTCAGGTGCAACAAGATTCCCCTCCATAGCCACCTGTGCGGATCCCTAGGATAGGCTACAATGGACACCAACTCATATCAGAAGCCAGGTGGAACAGTTGTGAGGTAGGATCTGGTAAGTAAGAGAGGTGGTATCTCTCGTCCTTATTTTCACAAACCCTCATGCTTAACTCCCAGTCATGAAGCTTTCTCGATCTCTCTAACGCTATTCGATTTTGCTCTTTAGTCAGACTTCTATATTTTACAATATAGTCCTTCCTTGGAGAGTTTACTCTCCTCTTGCCTAATCCAAGGCCCTAAATAAACATAAACTTGTTGGTGTTTTCTAATGACAATACAAAAAATTCTAGTTTATTTTATTAAGCGCTTGATTTTAAATGGTGCTCTTTTAAGTCAAAGGGATAAATGGAAATGAAACCAATGGTGTTTGTATGATGCAAAAGAAATTAATGAAAAACTAACTTATATGAATGCAATCATTTGTTCTTCAATGAAAATAAATTTCTACTTGGGATCTAAGAGACTTCTATAAAGTAAAAACTTTTTCTTTTCTTTTCTTAAAGCACACTTCACACTCACAAAAACTAAAAAGACTATTGATGCTTTAATAATGCAAAACTACCCTAATGCAAGGTGTACATGAAGATGCAAGATCCTAGATTACTCTAAAAGAATGAAAGCAATTGTTTATAGCTTTAATTAGCCAACTTAAGTGTTTGAAAAGAATACAAATTTTGAATACAAAATCTTCTCCAAACAAGAAGGACAAATCAAAAAGATCATCATTCACTTTCAAAAAATCAAAAGGAACCAAAATCAAACTCGGCAAAAGAAAACAAAAACAATGTTTTTTAAGAACTTTTCTTTCTCAAGAAGCAATGAAAACAACCTTTCAAAAGCACTCAAAATGCCACCAAAGATTCAAATACCGAAAGAAAAGCACAAGGAAACCTTGCAAGTTACAAATTCAACAACGAATGAAAACTTGAACAAAAAGGGCTTCAACTTGCACTAAATGACCCAAAAGGCAGCAAAGAGCTTTGACAAACTAACCAAAAAGTTAGGAAAGAAACGCTTTCAAATTCGTCAAAAAGAAACTTTCAAAAAGAAAGAAAAGGTGTAAGGCCACAAAAAGATGGAAAGCAAAGCAAGTAAACCAATAATCAAGCTTGACACTAAGATTGGAAACAATCTGTTCTTCTGGAGGACCAGAACAATCAAGAACCTTTGCAAGAAGTCTTGTGTGCCAAAACACAAATCATAAAACCCACTCAAAAGCAAACCTAGGCCAAAAAATTTTCAAAGCAGAAGAGGATTCAAAATAGTAAGCTCGCTGAATAATAAAATTTTAAAGATAGAAATTGACCACTCAAAGACCAAATAGACCAAGAAACAAATCTTTCTAGGGAGAGAGATTTTAAAAAAGCATGCGAAAAGGGGTATACGTGACTGTGTTCAAGCACAGGAGCATGTACATGTGCTTCTGATAAAGGAAACTCACGTATACGCAGGTTCACTTCATAGAAACAAGCGTTTGTACACTACTATAAATAGACTAAAGTGCATATACTAAGTTTTGCAGGAAAAATTAAAAACAAAGCCAGATCAAAAAGATCAGACTTAAGCTCTAAGTTTCTACTAGACCAAACAATACTATCACAGCAAGAAAACCAAGAACTAAGCCCTGATTGACACTGAACAACCCAAACTAGGAATAACAAGAATGTTATCCCCAGTGGAGTTGCCAATTCTGTTACGGGAATAAGTACCCTAGGGTTTTGGGTTGGAACCCCAACAGATCAAGAGCAAACTACAATAAGAAACACACATACAACTTAAGCAACATGCTTATATAAACAACCTATGTGATAGCGACCATACCCAGATGTCCTTCGTTTGGGTAGCTCCAATAGGGTTCAGACCCTCTCCAACTCCTGATGATATTCGAATCTGCAAATCAACCAATTTGAACATACATAGTAGCATATAGATAAAGCATTTTAATGAAATCAAGTTTATATCAGATAAGAAAATGGTTACTTATACATTAAAAAAACATTCATACATGAATTACAATAGTATCTTATGCATAAAGAAAGTCAATCTTAGGAACAAGGTAGCATTTCGTTTTATTATAGAAAGCTACAACTAACACAGAAAGAGTTCATCTGAGTCTTCTTCTTCCGGCTCCAAGCATAACCATCCTCTAGATCTGTCCAATCCCAATCTTCAATAGCCTCCTTCCATAACCAATACCATGATATCTCAAGCAAGTGGGAGAATATCAACACTCAAGGAAACAAGGGTTTCCTGAAACTTGGGGAAGTTCTTGAAGCACAGGGATACTTTAGACTTAGTCAACGATAATCTTAGTATAGTAATCCTATCTCTTCTTCCTTCTGTTTGGTCAATTTAGTGTGATCTAAATTGCTATTTAAAATGTCAACCCGGGGTTCGTAAACTGACGAAGTGAAGTGTACTATATGTACTAGATAACCATTTCCTTAGGCTTTTGTCGTTTTAAGCTTTTTAGTTTGTTTTTTTGGGATTTTTTATTTTTCATTAATGTGTGATGGTGGAAGAATGAAATTGAAAGTATGGAGTGTAGGCCAGGTGAATGGTTTTCTAAACTTGAGTGCTAAAAAGGAAAGCTTTTAACATAAATAAGTGAAGATCAATATTCTTAAGAGAAAATAAAATGGGCATCAAATAGTGGAACTAACACAATGGGCCCAGTATCCTTGCTGTTTGGAAATGAAAAGAAGCAAAAACTTTGAAAAAACACTCAAACTTAAAGCAAAGCAACTAATTCACACTACTAACTTTTCAGATCCCTTTTACCCTTCGGCTGCAACTACCTAGTGGGAAGTGAATCATAAACAAGTTAAGAAAAATATGATATCTAAATGGCAAGAAAGTAAATTGCAAAAGAAACTAATCACACTACTTTTGAATTCTTTCAAATCCTTTACCTTCAGCTCAATCTACCGTTGGGGCAGTAATTCATGAACAGGTCAAGCAATATGAATATCTAAATGTAAATTGGATAAAAGAAAACTAATCAACACACTTGAACTCTTCTAGTCCTTTACCATTCAACTCAATCTACCTTATGGAAAGCAACCATGAGTAAGAAATATGACAACTAAATCACACTACAGTTAGTAATATTCTGATTTCTTGCTTATATAGTCATTTGACCACAGAAAGAAACCATAAATTGATGAGCAGTATGATATCTAAATAGCAGAAAAACAAATAAGCAAATCACGACTTGAAAAGGACAATGCTGAATTTAAACTTTAGAAAATGAAAGTTAGCAGGAAGGACAAGACGATCTCATATGCCAAAAGTTATCAAAAAAGATGAAAAATTTCCCAGGCTGCCTAAGAAAACCTGCAGAAAAGCATTGATCAGTTTACAGCTCTAAGAAAACAAAGGTGAAAATATAAACAGCAGAAACATAAAACAGCGTATTGTGTACAAGCTAATGATAAAAACAAAAACATAATGAAACCAAATGAACACTTTACAAGGCTTCAGTGTGCAAGGGCCCTCTGCCACTTCAGCCAATCAAGTAATCACACGGCTAACTTCAGAAAAGTCTTCTCATGTATTAAAACAACAGCATATAAAACAGTGGGGTGATAAGATAACCAGCAGTGCGAAATTACATAAACAGTTTAGAATTCATACACATCAAAAAGATTTTTCACAGCGTTCAATGACGTGTTATTTATAATGCCAAAATACTAAAGCTAAATAACAACTTCTACGCTATTAACTGCATTACTAAAGACACGTAGATCTCGTCAGCCGAGATCTAGTGTAACTGTCATCGTGTTTCTTAAATCTTCGGAGTGGTTGGCTGTTAGATTCATGTTTCAGGAACGATCTCCAGGTGTGTTGGTGCCTTCGTGAGCTGAGGACTATGCCACGTATCATTCACGTGCCCATAACAGTGACGTGCCACTGCTGAACTCTTTGGCTGGCCTTGTCTTTGACTTTGGTTGACCGTGGCCTCTCATGGATGATTTGGCCGATTTGAAGGGACACGTTCCATGTATCCACCACCTGGAGCTTGCCCATGTAGCTCGTTTCTTTAGAGGACACCTGGAGCACATCTTTTAACAAAATAGTTGCGGAATCCTGGGCTAGTTGCGAAAACCTGTGTTGGCTGCGGAAACTGACAAGTTTCCGCAGCTGCATGAACAAAAAGACTAAACCAAACAACAGTCATAAGTATAGTCAAAAAACCATATAAACAGTCCTTTTTAGACTATAATGCAATGATTTAACAACTGGATGAATGAAGTGAGTGGAGAAAGAAGGCTAAGAGGGTGTACAGGAAGGTGCAGGTTTGAGGCTCAACAGGATACACAGAGATATCACATAATTACCGGGTGTATTTACCCTCACTCAAAGAAACAATAGTGAGGATATATGTCAATTTTGGTGCGGATAAGGCTATGAGATGCTCTCTAGAGCGAGATTTGAGTATCCCACCAGAGGAGGAGCTTATAGATCCTAAGAAGGAGCCTCATGAAAATATTTAGGATGTTGTGGAACAACCACATATGGCGGATAAGACAGGAGGTCGAGTGGAGGAACCCACTCAACTAGATCCTTCCAGAGAGGGGAGGAAGAGAGAGAGAGAGAAGGTAACAAATTGGTGTAGGATGCAAACGAGCATATGGGTGCTCATACATCTCAGTACAATCATAGGAGGTCACTAGAAAGATACACTGGTTATATGCATCTCATGATAGAACTCATTGAGTTAGAGCCTTTTTCATTTGAGGAAGCAGTTGTTCAACTTGTATGGGTTGATGCCATGGTGGAGGACTATGACTCCATCCTTAAGAACAATGTATGGGAGGTGGTGTCGAGACCAAAGGACAAGTCAGTGGTTGGTTCCAGATGTCTGTATAAGTAAAGCATGCAGCTGATTTGAGCATTGATAAGTACAAGGCCAGATTTGTGGCCAAAGTATTCTCTCAGGTAGAGGGAGTGGACTGTTAGGAAACATTTTCTCCAATAGCAAGATTCCTTGACTAGAACCATTATTGCATTAGCTACATAGATGGGGTGGAAGATCCACCAGATGGATGTAAAGACAACCTTTCTTAATGGTGTTATTGAGGAAGAAATTTACATAGAGCAATATAACAGGGAGACACATGTGTGTAGACTCAAAAGAGCCGTGTATGGTGTCAAACAGGCACCTCAAGCATGGTACACTTAGATTGATACATATCTCAGTGGATTGGGCTTCACCAAAATTGAAGCAGATGCCAACCTCTATCACATTTTGGTGGATGGCAAGTTGCTTATCTTGGTCTTGTATGTTGATGACTTGATACTTACAATGGATGAGAAGTTGATCCCCTCTTGGAAGGAGGATCTTACAAGGGAATTCGAGATGAAGGACATGGGCTTCATGCATTACTTCCTTGGGCTAGAAGTATGGAAGGGTTATAGTGAGATGTTTGTGAATCATGGGAAGTATGCCTCTGAAATACTTCAAAGATTTCACATGGAGGTCTATAAGTCTATGGACACACCTATAGCTACCAAATGAAGGAAGGAGAGTACTTCTTCTAGAGAAGTAGTAGATGCTACCATCTATAGATAGTTTGTGGGATCCTTGATGTATCTGTGAACATAAGGCCCGACATATGATATGCAGTTAATTAACCGAGTCAAGCTATGGTTAAGCCTACCAAGCTGTATTGGAAGGCAGCTAAGTATGTGTTGAGGTACCTCATAGGCACAAATGTAGAGTATGGGTTATGGTATAGGAGAATAGAGGGTGTGAAGCTTCAAGGCTTCACCGATGCCGTTTGAGTAGGGATTCCATCACACAGGAAGAGTAATTCAGGTGCTATCTTTAGTGTTGGGTTTGTAACGATTTACTAGTACAATAGGAAACGAAGTTTTGTGGCACTCATCTCAGTAGAGACTGAATACATGGATGCACGTCAAGCACCATGTGAGTCCATATGGATGAGGAAAATCCTTGTGGGAGTTTTTAGTCACAAGATGGATCTGATGGTGATTCACTGTGATAATCAGAGTTGTATCAAATTCTCTAAGAATCAATTTTTTCATGATCGGTCCAAGAACATTGATATATGCTATCATCACTTGTGGGATTGTGTGCAGAGGATAATTATGTTGTTAGAAAACATTCCAACTGAAGAGAAGGATGTAGACATCTTGATAAAGGCATTTTCAAGAGGTAAATTTGAGTTCCACAGGTGCGGGATCGAGGTGGTCAAAAATCCCTTTCTTGTTAAGAGGGAGTGTTAGAAAGTGTAGCAAGAAAGCTCATTTTGAATTTTACCTTATTCAAAGTGTGTAAAATTTAATTTCCACATCACCAGATGACTTGGATATAGTTATCTTGAGTGGCATGGTCTTGTCACTTAGTTGGCTCAATTAAATTGAGTTAGAGGCTAGAAGTACAGTTATGCATGTACTGATTGCTAAGAATTAGAAATATAATTAAGTTATGTATAGTTGATCTCAGTTTACTGAGCTCAATTCTTTAGTTGAGTGACTAAAAGGTCAGCTGAGTAGTTTAACTCAAAGATCTATCAGTTAACTAGTAAATCAACTAAATATAGCCTATGTATGCATGAGATTTGAATTACTTGATCGGAGTGGAGGTCAAAGCTGCATTGTAATTATCAATTGTATACTAGTTGAGTGTACAGGGTGGATAATTAAGTGGGTGAACAATTCCTTGGGAATTGCAGAAGGAAATAGGGAATTCCCTATTATTTAGGAGCTCAATTTCTAATAGAATGCTTCCGGTAAATCACATATGATTTTTTTTTTTAACACATTTTGAACAAATCAATGTGGTTCATCATCGATACTTGTATGAAAGTGTTGATCCAACCATGCCAATTAATATGGTGATTAATCTTGGAAAATTTTGGAAAAAAAGAAGAAGTAAGATCAACCACTTTATTAGAAACCTTTAACCGTGTTCGTTTAAATTGTTGAACTTTATCAAAAATTACCCTGCCATGCAGGGATAAGATTTTAGAATGAAAACTTCTGTGATATGTGATATGTGATTTACCGAAAGCATTCTCTCATAACATTATGAATCACAAAAGTTTGCATCCTAAAAGCTTAATTTCTCTTGAATTTAACAAGGAAATGGGAGCAAGTTGGGGCCTAGAATTGGCTAAGTGTTGGCCAAAGTAGGGTAGTCACAGGAGAACAAGTTTACAAGTGCAGGGTCTGATTCATACTTGAAGCAAGAAATTGTAATAGTTTCATAGGCTCAACTAATTAATGAAAAGAAACAGAGGGGTTTTTCCTAGTTGGGTTCCCCAGTAAATGATTATGTTCTAATGGTTTTGAAGTATGCATGTTCTTTTTGATCGCTGATTTCTTTTCGCAGTTTTGCAGAGGAAGGTTTTAATCTCTTGTTTTCAGTTTGAATACATAAGTAGGAACAATCTCCATTAAAAATCTACATCATTCACTTGAGCTAGATAACCACACCTTGTATTTTAGAATGTCCAATTTCTATAATACAAGCCTTGACACTATGATAAAAGAAATTGACACAAGAAATATTGCATTCTTGGACTTTATAAAACCTTTCAAAATTAACCTAAATCCCAAAACCATCTCTTAGAAAAGAGTTGAACAAAGGGTACCCACCATCACTTTTGTTTTACACAATAATATAACTATAAAAAATATGTTGTACCTTTCATTTCTTAATTCATATGTCATTAGAGGTACAAATGCCATAATCTCACATGCACTCATTGTATATAAGATAACATTTTAAAAACAATTAACTAACCTTAATAATCAGGTGGAATTTTGGGCAGTAGAAAAAGGGATTCTAATCGCAACTAGGAAAGGAATATGTTTGCTCCAGGTGTATGGAGACTCCCAAATTACCATTAAAATGGCCCAGAATTTACTGTTGGGTCATTTGCCAAAAAAAAATATATTAGGAGTTGGAAAATCTTAGAGGTGACGAGTGATATCAAGGAATTGTTATAGAATTTGATTACATAATTACCATCCACACAAAGAGGGAGGGAAACCGAGCAACCGATTGTCTCGCTAATTGGAGTAGTGGGGAGACTGATGTGGATTTGGAGGTGGAACAACCTCAATGGTTAAAACTAGATCTGATACTAGAGTTAAAGCAACACATAGAGCAGGATTAAGCACGAGCTGAGATGGTCCCCTGATGGGGTGATTTTTTGGTGAATGGTTGGCAAGGGATAGATCTGGTAGAGTGGTCATTTCCAAAAGAATGCCTCCAGTTTCGAATTTCATTAAAAAACATGAGTGCCATGCATGGAGTTTCATTGAATGGGCTAGAGATGGGTATAGGGTGTGTCAGGTCCTACACTCGGCATCATCGTGCAACTACATGGATAGTCATTAGGGTAAACAATAGGTGATTGCAAGGAATTTTGGTAAGGGAACTTAAGTTTCCATGTTGGGAACCCTAGGCAAAGAACCTTTGCAAACCTAAGCACCTTTTTTTTTAACTCCTTCGACACAATCATGCACACAGAAGTATGTGGGGAATTGGTTGCAAAGAAAATTTCCTCTGGCAATCGATCAAGTAACATAACTAATCATCATATCATCAGGTTTCTGGTGCAAGTAGAAATCAGAGGAAGGTTTTCCACCTAGCGCATGGTGGGAGTATGGCCTCAAAGTCATTTTAGGTATGAGAAAGGTTACAATTGGTATATAACGTTCATTATCACCGTGCATGAGGTATGAGGGTGGTGAGAAACAACTACGGTGTATGGGTGGAACATTTTAGTCACAATCTTTGTGGGGTATATGCAACATATTCACATACACCATATTATTTCTATCTCTCAAGATTTTTATTGTATAGTTTCAAAAATTGTTCATCTCAAACTTAAGCGTCCTATATTTAGTCACCTGTACTTTGTTTATTTATGCATCTGGTTGATGTACTTCATGGGAAAAGGGTGGTCTAGTCCATGTAGGCATTCAGGTATAATTTTTCTTAAACTATTATATTCTCAGTTTAGGTCTTTGGTCACTACTACAAGTTTTGAAATTTTGTTCTCTGATCTATCACCACTCTGACGTCAGGTATCAAGTCTTCTTATTGGACAAAGAGAAAGTCCTTTGTGCGAGTTGCATTTCCTTTGTAGGATCTTACTCATAGTGGTTTAAGGTAGGGATTATGGAGCTACCAAAGGCTACAAATGTTTTTTTTCTTCTTTTTACACAACACCTCATTGTGACCTTCCTTTGAATTGGTTGTCGTACTAGACATCGTTGATTTACAAACCCTTGACGCTTTGGGTATATCATTCAGTTGTCCAATCCTCATTGCTAGGGACTGGTATAGTGGCACACTCTCTATCTGGTTCTAGCAATGTCAATCCTCGTCCAAAACATGGAATAATTTGGGTCCTCAAGGGGTCAATTTCGTCTTTTTGGGTGCAAATAAGACGGTATTGGTTTTATTTACATTGCAAAGTTTCATGTCATTTTTTTTTGGATGATACAATTATAGTGTTGACATTTAGGTATCCTCAATCACATGTGACTCTTCCCGTAAACAATGGGATCTTCGGGGGTGGCCTCTATTCAATCGCATACTTGGTATCCTTCAAAGGGATGTTCCATCTTTGGTACTCCAGATAACTGAGGATTCTCTCATAAATAACTCATGCATGTCAGTTCAGACAAAGACCCAGTTGAGATTAAAGACAGGGACATTGTACTATCAATTGGAGGAATTCTCCTATAAAGGAAACTCATCCATGCAGAAGGAACAAGGTTCCTTGAGGATTGTGCAGTTTTACAGTGAGTGTGAGCAGTGAGTGAGACCAATGTCACTCAAGGTTATGACTAGAGCACCCAGGGAAAACTGCGCAAGGAAATAGGAGGTTTGGAGGGCAGAGGAGAAGGTTTGTGAGAAGCCTTGATTGCCTATGAGCATCCAGGAGGATTGTACTGAGAGTTGGCTAGTTGTGAGAGCTAAAGCTTTGTGTAATCTTGATGTATTTCCACCTTGTATGATAATACAGATAGCGCGGTTTTTAGCTAAGGCTTTCCCCTGAATATTTTCTGTGTTTCATCTATATTGGTTCTTCTTCTTATGGTTATATGTGTTCGGCTCTGATTTAGCTTGATCTTTAAGCTTCCGCAAGTTTGATAGTAGAAGTAGATTATAGTATTTTGCTTTGGTATATTGCATTATCGAGTTAATCTACAGTTAGATTTTCTACATGGATATTAGAGGTAGATTTGTAGAGAATTTACAGGAAATTCTACATGATATCAGAGTTGAGTTTATCAGAGTTGTGCACAGTATACAAAGAAGAGAAATCGAAGTAAAAAAAAAAAATGGGTCGCGAGTTTGCAGAGCGGATCTGAAATTTTTTGTGCAAAATTTTAGAAACAAATAGCAGATCTGGATTCCTTGTGAAAAAATACCCAAATTCAAAAAAACAATCGGCTGAATCGGAGTTCGGATGAGGGAGATATCATTGATTTACAATCAACGCTTTTTCTATAAAATTTCGTGACGTTGGGAAAGGTGAAACAGATCGGTTCACGAGTCAAGAACCTGTATGCTCTTGAGGTTCAAGATGCATGCAAAGCCTTGAGGAGCAAGGAAAATATTAGAGACTTGGTGGTTTAGAGGGAGAGTAAATTACTGCTCAACATGTAGGCCCAGAAGAAGTCTCAGACAATTGTGGAGGAGCCACAATTGGAGAAGCTGAGAGGAGATCGAGTGGAGGCATCCATTCATGAAGAGACCTCCAGTAGGGGGAAATTTCGATCCAAGTGGGCAGAGGGATCACATGCAGCCATGCCTCCAGGTGTAAGGTGGGGCGATGTGAAGTGATAGCCCCAAGAAGGCTGAAATAGGGGCAGGATCCTCGAGGTACCCAGCCTCTTGGATTAGACCTTGCTATGGGAGCCTCGATGAGTAGTAGAACTAGATGAGTGGGTAGAGATGGATGTGGATGGAGCGGCAAAGAGAGCTACAATGCAGGAGTCCCAAAGACAGTGCAGAGCTAGTAGGCTGCAGCAATGCGAGAGGCACAAGAGTGGTGCACCAATGCAGGATGGCACAGAGAGGTGTGCAACGGTGCAAGATGCAAGGAGTTGTTGCAGCAGTGCAAAGGATAGACAGGGAGCACTTGTCAGTGATAGAGGGAAATTCAACATCAGAGGGTGTTTCTAGCCCAATAGGGAAGTCAGTTGGGAGATTAGTTACTTACTTCTCAGTAACTGAGTTGCAGTGCAGTAGTGGGCAGCATGATGCAACATGATGAGAGGAGGAATCAGTGGGATTGATGCAGTCAGAGATCAAAGCAACAGAGGCTAGAGCAGTCAAATACTGAAGAGAACAAAGGTGAAGAGTTTTCAGTCAACAGAGGCAATAACAGTCAGAGACTTTGATGACAGAGGCATCATTCTGATTTATGTTGGATGTTTTTGTTTCTGGAGTTGCTGGAGCAACAACACTAGAGAGAAGTGTTGCATGCAGAACATTCCAAAGGTTTAGGCTCGGGATCAAGTTGAATTCCTTTCTTGTTGAGAGGGAGTGTTGAAAATAGCAACAAGAAATGCTAAAAATAGAATCCAGTATATTCCAATTTTAATTTGTCCTTGAATTCAAATTGAGAATTAAAATTGGAATTTAGTCTCACCAGCTGCTTGGAAAATAATTAATTAATTCATCTTGGATTAATTAGTTGGATAAATTCAAGCTAGAAGTCTTTGTGAAGTCATGCAACCATTATTCCTTAAATTGAGGAAGTTATCCCTTAATTAAGGAGATAAGGATGAGTTGTAGTTACTCAACTCAATTAATTGAGTTAAGTCTAGTTAAATTAGTTCCAAACAGTTTGAGGAACTAATTGTGAGTTCAGTCAGTTAATGCATGCTTGCATGAAACTTGTGTACTCAAAATAACTGAGGATTCTCTCATAAATAACTCATGCATGCTAGCTCAGACAAAGTCCCAGTTGAGATTAAAGACAAGGACATTGTACTATCAGTTGGAGGAATTTTCCTATAAAGGAAACTCATCCATGTAGAAGGAACAAGGTTCCTTGAGGATTGCGCAGTTTTATAGTGAGTGTGAGCAGTGAGTGAGACCAATGTCACTCAAGGTTATAGCTGGAGCACGCGGGGAAAAATGCGCAAGGAAATAGGAGGCGTGGAGGGTAGAGGAGAAGGTTTGTGAGAAGCCTTGATTGCTTGAGCATCTAAGAGGATTGTACTGAGAGTTGGCTAGCTGTGAGAGCTAAAGCTTTGTGTAATCTTGATGTATTTCCACCTTGTATGATAATACAGATAACGAGGTTTTTAGCTGAGGCTTTCCCTTGAGTATTTTCTGTGTTTCATGTGTATTGATTCTTCTTCTTATGGTTATATGTGTTCAACTCTGATTTAGCTTGATCTTGAAGCTTCCGCAAGTTTGATAGTAGAAGTATATTATAGTATTTTGCTTTGGTATATTGCATTATCGAGTTAATCTACAGTCATATTTTCTACATAGATCTCAGAGGTAGATTTGTAGATAATTTGCAGGAAATTCTACAGTGGTAATGTTAAAGAAATTCTCTTGATCGAGCCCTTATTTTCACTAGCAATGAAGAGCTCGGTCGAGTTATAGCTAGATCAAGTTGTAGCTAGATTGAGATTTTTTAATCAATAACCCCCACCAATAACAAAATATTAATTGATAATTTAACAATACAAAAGAGCTCAATTAATTCTATAGCTCGATCAAGCCCTTTTTTGATAATTTCAATAATTTAAAAGAGCTTGATTGAGTAATATTTAAGCCCTCAAATAGTTCGACCGAGGGCTAAAATATTGCTTGATCGAGCGTTTAAAACATGCTCAATCAAGCTTCTTTTCTCCGAATTACACCTTGTGTGCTTGCCAAAATTTTTAAGCCACTTTCATGGTTTCACCCAAGATAGTGAAATCCAAACTCTATATATAAATAAAATAATAAGAACACTACAATATATAAATAAAATAATAAGAACACTACAATATATTGCAAAGAAGTTCAAACTAAATAGAATGATGGTAGCTTATCTTTAAAGGTATATGCATTGGCTATGCTCATTTTTCATAAATCCCATTATAAGAGGTAAAGCTAGCTCTTGACATAAAATCTAAAGACATAATAAAAAAAAACATAAGATCTGAAACCCTAACCTTTTGAGATGATTTGATACAATGAATATGATCCTTAAGGAGCGCACTTGATATTCCAACTCCTAACATTCCTTATAAGAAAGAAAGTGTTTTGGAAAAGTTTACATGAAGTCAATTATGTGCATGAAAACATTCTGATAATAATAATCTCAATTTAATAACTCAATTGTAATGGTAATCTTTAAATAATTGTAAATGTAAATCTTTAAATAATCTTGACTTTGGAGTAGGGTATCAATTATTACTAACTGTAGTAATAAATAAATTCATGGTTGTTTCTTCCTCTCACCAACAAAAAAAAGTTTCGTTGACATCCTTTCGAACTCTCTTTTCAGATTTTCCTACCAATATATCATTTTTTAAACCTATGATGTATTGTGCATCATTAAAGCGTTTTGAGGAGTGACTTTTTTTTTTCCTACCACTTCTTGAAGATGAAAAGAAGAGATTATCATCAAAACTTAGCTTTAAAGTATAACGAGCACATTGTGGTTAGCGCTATGTATTGCCCTTTATGCCAGGTTGTTAATACTCATCTTCATCCAGGCATCCTACATTGCATCATTTTAGATCATTATCAAAATCCTATGTCTACTTCATGCGAAGGTTTTTTGTATTAGATGGAGGATATATGTTATAATATTAAGCGTTCACAAATCATGAATGGAAAAGAAAACTTGTCATGGACATGAGCAACTCGATTGGCAATCATCGCGATATGAAATATTTGTGAATTATGTGGTTTGAGGTTCAAATCCCCTTACCTGGTCGTGTGGTCCATGTGTTGGGACACATAAGGGTTCAAATAGAGGTATAGCGGTAACAGTTGACATTGACCTTCTGTGATGTGAGTATGATCCTGGACCAATTGTCAATTCCTCTAGATACAAAAAAGGAAAAGAAAAAAAAAAGTGCATTCCTGAAGTTCCACACACTTGAAAATTTTAGTAGTTCAGGAGTTGTTGGTAATCATCATTGATCACCTTTAAAAATATATGTGGCATTTATTTCATTTGTTTTTTTCTTTCTTTTAACCTTATAATTATGCAAAGGAGTTTATCGACAACATAAGATAAAATCATCAAGGTGTCATGAACTAGTCCTCCATTAACCAACTTATTCTTGTGACATTGTTACTACTTGGAAACTACTTACGAAAACATTTCAATGTTTGTGATGACCTTAAACCCATTAATTATCATAATAATCCATGTACCATCATTGTATCAACTGTTACATCAAAGTCATTGATCAACAACCTATCACAAGATGTTGTGCACTCTCCACTATTGAAAGTGGCCATTTTATAATCCTTTAATTTGGGCCCTCCTATCATGAATTAGGTATTATTTTGGATGAGATGGAAAAGTAAATAATGGGCATGCTCAAATTGAGTATAAATGGCTAAGTTTTTACCAGCCAATGGTCCACAATTTCCAGTTTCAATAATAACTTTTCAATGGTCCACAATTTCCAGTTTCAATGATGAA
The DNA here is from genome assembly GCA_000404065.3 of Pinus taeda. Taxonomy (NCBI): domain Eukaryota; kingdom Viridiplantae; phylum Streptophyta; class Pinopsida; order Pinales; family Pinaceae; genus Pinus; species Pinus taeda. The sequence goes on from APFE031117950.1 coordinate 36,012, forward strand.
TTTCTTATCCACTTTGCATGTAGTAGATAGAGGATCCCACAGTTATCTTCTTTAACAATAAGCCTTTATGCCTATCTCTAGGGTATCTCTAAATGGTTGGCCTAAAATCCTTTGATTAAGTAGCTTTGCTATAAAAGCTTACATTTTACTTCTTTAAACAACATTCAAAGCAAGAAGAAGAAGAAGACCAATATCCTAGCATCATTTGATAGAAAGTGTAGCAAGAAAGATATATTTCTCTTTTTCCTTAGTTAAATTGATTTAAATCGAATTTCCACATCAACGGATGACTTGGATGTATTTACCTTGAGTGACATGGCCTTGTCACGTATTTAGCTTAGTTAATTCGAGTTAGAGGCTAGAAGTAGATTTGTGCATGTACTGATTGCCAATAATTAGCAATCTAAGTCAATTATATATAGTTGATATTAGTTAACTAAGATCAATTCTTCAGTTGAGTCAGTTAAAGGTCCGTTGAGTAGTTTAACTCAATGATCTACCGATTAACTAGTCAAAATGTAGCTTATGAATGCATGAGATTTGAATTTCCTGATTGGAGTGGAGGTCAAAGGAACATTGTAATGATTAATTGTATACAAGTTGAGTGTACAGGCTGGATAATTAAGCAGGTGAGAAATTCCTTAGGAATTGCTCAAGGAAATAAGGAAATACCTATTATTTAGGAGCTCAATTTATCCTAAATTATGCAAGGAAATAGGAGCAAGTTGGGGCTTAGAATTGGCTAAGTGTTGGAAAAAGAAGGACAACCATGAGGAGAACATTTTTACAACTGCAGGGTGTGATTCATACTTGAAGCAAGAAATTGTAATAGTTTCTTAGTCTCATCTAATTAATGAAAAGAAGAAAAGGGTTTTTTCCCAGTTGGGTTCCCAAGCAAATGATTGTGTTCTTATAGTTTTGATGTAAGCATGTATATGCATGTTCTTATAGATATTTTATTTCTTTCTGAAGTATTTTAGAGGAAGGTTGTAATATCTTGTTTTCAGTTTGAATAAATTAGTAGTAGAAATATCCATTAAAAATCTACATGGTATCAAAGCAGAAATCGCACTAGAAAGCAATCAAAATATCGTTTCCTTTGATAATCACACTAGAAAGCAATCAAAATATCTTTTGATTTGCATATTCAATGAAGGAGGTAGGAAGATGTCTTCTATCAAGCCGATATTGGAGTATGCCTTGGAGGGTACCTCTAAATTTTATGCTCAGAAGGAAAACACGGAAGCAATCCTAGATGCCAATGGGGTCTGGGAATATACTCAGTCAAATATTGAGAAGCCAACAATTGCAAATGTTCAAGAATCAACTCAGTGGAAGAAGGATACAACAAAGGCTAGGCGGATCATATTGGAGGGTGTGAGTGACCATGTAGTCTTGAATTTACATGGAAAAGAAACTCCATGGAAGGCCCTCACTGAATTGTTCAAGAATAGCAGTGATGCCAAGAAATTGGAAATGAAGGACAAACTCATAAATATTAGAATGTAGAACAATGAAAATATTTTGCATTACCTCTTCAGGTCAACTCAAGTTCAAGATGAATTTTGGGGAGCTAGAGAAACTGTACCATCTTCCGAGTTAGTGAGCCTACCTCTACTAGGACTTGCTAAGACTTGGCATAGCTACCAGGAATATATGAATGGAAGGGACAAATTTTCATATTGGGAGAGACTTTGGATAGATTTGGTGCATTAAGAAATTTGAAGGAACACCAGAGATGGAGTTCCATACAAAGCTGGGGAGGAAGATAATTTTTCCTTGGTTTGGAAGGGAAAGAAATCTAAGGGAGAGAAGTTCCAAAGCAGGTCTGGGTCCATCTAGAACAATGGAAAGAAGAAGTACTTCAACAACATAAAATTTTTTCACTTCCACAAGCTCAGGCACTATGCAACAAAGTGTCTGCATAAGAAGTATAACAAGAAGGCTTCTGGAGGAGCGGGAGGTGAAGAACTTGCTTCGCAATTCAAATTAGACTTCACCTTGATCACATGCATGAAAAGCATTGTGATGGGGAGTGTGTGGTACCTTGATTCAAGTGCTTCACTCCATATGAGAGGACCAAAAGAATTATTCAGTACCTTGGAGGAGAAGGATATTGAGATGCATATAGAACTTGGGGATGATGGGCAGTACAGTGCCAAAGAAACTAGAACTATAACCTTCAAGAGGGATTCAGGCTCCCATCTTTGTCTAAAAGATGTTATGTACATGCTTAGGTTGAGGAAGAAATTAATATATATAGAAGTATTGGAGGATAGAGGCTACGATGTTGTCTTTAGTAAAGGAATATCCTTTATGATACATGTGGGTACCGGGAAGTGAAACAAATTAGTGTTCATGTGAAGAACTTGTACAAACTTGAGGTGGAATCTTGTGCTACACTCAGTAGCAAGGTAAAGAAGGTGAAAATTCGATATGTTGGAGAACTCTAGCAGAGGTGCATGGACACTTACACCATGGGGCCTTGAATATCATGCAACAAATTATCACCGATCTCCTGAAAGGCGCCCTTGACCAACATGATGTCTATAAGGGATGTACTTTGGGGAAGTATGTGAAAGGATGTAACATGGGAGGTGTTGGCTTAGTGGGCCTTGTCCCAGGTTCAACGTTACTTTAGCCAAACAAAGCCCTACACTATTGGCCCTTTCGGCATCAATCCATGGAGCGCGGACAGAAGTCTCACCTGAAGCAGTATGGGGGGATGCTGGAACCAAGTTTCGCACCTAGAGATGGTAGTGATGCCATTTTATGCCCTAACTCTTCCTTCATGCAGATCAATAAGAATTTTAGGGCTTATCGATATATTTCCCTTATTCAACCCTTAGACCTTCGCGAAGGTCTATGACTGTCTTTTGTGGACCCTAAATAGGTGAATCAACCACTTATACGCCTTCGTAATTACCCTTACTTCCGTATTTACCCAGATCAGGTTAAGTATCTAATAAATTCAACATGCATTAATATTTCTTCGTGTAAACATATATTATTACTTGCGTCTAGATAGCAATGCCAAACATACAGATTCGCGCATCAATGTAGCATTAAATCATAAACCCATTATTCAGCACAACATAATCGCATTCATTGGTAACAGAAGTAAATAGATCAAACATAGATATTTCTAGAGTAATCTTCCTTATTAATGCTTCAGATCTTCTTACAGAATCAAACTACCCTACGCATTCAACTATAGGGTTCTGCGCACTCAGCTACGGACTTCTACCCTAGGCCTTTGCGCACACAGCTGCAGAGCTTTTCTTCTACTCTAAGATTCTTCGTTCTTTTTGCTAATGACCCATTACATTCATATTCATCAATGAATGAACTTAGAACTCCCTTAGACACTTCTAAGACTCTCCTTTTTATACAATCCCATGGTCCGTAAACCATGGGTAGATCTTCTAAAGCCCACACAACTTACATAAAAGAAGGGACAAAACCCTTTATGATACTTTACATCTACACACTCCGCAACCACGAATTGTGGAGACTTTACACTTTAGATACAAAAACTTGGGCTTTTTGCCCCAAAACTTGGGCTTTTAAGCCCAAAATTAGCCCTAGGGACTCTGTCCAACCAAGCCCCCAACACAAATATGGTGACTTGCCCCGAGTCTCTCTGCTGGTGCGGAGATCTTACTGTGAAGACCTCCCAACTCCACTTGCACCATTGCAACTTCAGCTGTACATTGTGTGCTGCCTGCTTGACTTACTCCACTAGCTACTCCATTGCTGGTCCTACGCTATTTTCCTGGATATTCTGTTGTGCTGTCTATAGGCTGGCCAACTTCTCCCCAATGGTGGTGGAGTGCACATAGGCCTAATCTAGCCAAGGCCCCAATTTGGCCTTGAGGACTGCCTCTTTTCGTTGCGCTGCTTCCACCTGCTCTTTCGGATGCTTTGCTTCCTGCAGCTTTGCCAATCTCTAAGTGATAGTGATGGTGCACCTCGTCGCTCTGGCTTCGTCATACTACTACTGCAATTCACTTGGTTTTGTATTTAACCTCTATAGGTTAGGATCTTCCTACAGACTCATGAGTACCTCAAGCAATTTCTCGAAGAGCGTAGTGCATTCTGCCACCATGGCATCTACTGCAATGACTACATCCTTAACAGTTGCCTCACGTTGTTCTTTGACCTCTGGTGGAGTTGAGGGTTGTGCCCTTAACTCGAGCTTTATAACATTAAGGTTCAGTTGAAACTAAACCTTGGCCATTTCGGTCATACCATCGTGCACACCTACAACCAACTTCCGAGTCTTGGCCTCCAAAGGCGCCTCTTCCGGGATGTGCAGTTCCGAAATGGTTTTGCATGCTTCTGCTACTACTGCTGTGGTGCACTCATTATTCTCTTAAACCTTATTCCATGTGTTTATCCCTGCCGATTTCTCAACGAACATCTATTCGTTGTTAACCTTCTGCTCGTTGATCACGCTCAGTGTGTGCTACGGTTGGGCCCTAAGTCCTGCGATCACACCTACTTGCAGCATGTGAAGGAATTCACTTGGTAGTGTGGCCAAGTGGAGACCAATGTTCCTTAAAGTAGCCTTGTTAGCATCTATCTTCGTGTTTAAGGCTCCATCAGGCAGCGCGACAACCCGAGGATCCAAAGAGCGAACCATCTTCGCTGCTTCAGTTGTTCCTGGCGCTAAACTGGTCAACACTGTGCTGCTCTGCCCTACAGCTACCTGCAGTCGAGTAGTTTGGATCTGTAGCTCACGCAGACCGGTTTGTATGGCAACCAAAGCTTGCTTCTACTGCTTCTCAAACTACTACAGCAGTTCTATTGTCGCGTCCCTTACCTTATCCCCAATGTCATTTAAGTCACCCTTTGTCAATGTGATCAGGTCTAAGGATGACTTAATGGCCTTGGTATTTTTGCACGGCTCTTCCTTCTCCTGCTCCCTATTCCGCTTCACTCGTAAGGTAGTGATTTCTAGATCTACACCACCCTGCTCTGATCACTCTTCTTCCTCTGTCTGTGGTGAAGGATATTTCTAACTTCTGTTAGAGTCACGCTCTTCCTCCTATTCCTTCGTGGTGCACTCCACTTTTTCTTGAGATTTTTCCTCTGCCTCCTTCTTCCACTTTTCAGCCCACTGTTGAATTTTTGACCAGTCCTCTTACTTCTTCTACTTTCCCACAGACTTACTAGACTTGACAGAAAAATCAAATGTTGTGCACCAATCAACTGGCCAACAATTAAGGACCGATGCAATGGCATCATCCGTCACGAGGTATGGTAGATCATACCACTTATGTTCTGGGTCCTTTCGTGCCCAGATGGAGATACAATGGAAGTCCACTTTGAACTTCACGTATCCTGACAACTGGTCAAAGACAGTTGGTGATAGCTGTGGCTTATGATTGATGGCTGCGTGGATGCTTACCTCCATCAACACCCAAAATATTTTACTCTCTCGGACCCGAGCAATGTCCTTTATTGCCCATAGTGAGAAAAATTCGCTACTTCTGGTAGATCTTTCACGATTGGAGGAAACTGGCTATCCTCCAGTAATGCCCATGTGACCAACACAATCAATAGTAACAACCATGCGTAGTGAAATGTCTTTCTTTGATCATGTGCCTCCCTACAGTTCACGAGGAACTCGCTACACAGGTAGCATGCCCAGTTGAATTATACATCCTCTGCGCACTGGGCTGCTAATGAAACAACTGGTGTTGGCACCTTATCTATACGACACTTCCTCATCACCTTGCTAGCCAAGATCTAGGTGGCCACCTTCACCGCAGGCTCCATAATACTCGAAATTGAATATCTGTGTGGCTTCTTAACAAGCTTAAACTTGTCCTTCATCCTTTCGGTGAGGTTGCGCTCACCCACCTTTCTGCCAAATGCCTTCACCAAATTCAACCTTGAATATGGAAGTAAGGTGATCCTATGGATCAACATGTCAGTTATAGGGATCGGCTCTGCCAACCACAAGCACCTGTCATGAACGAGGCACAATAGTTGTTTGATAATAATCAAATTTATGGGAGCACGGTTGTAATGTGGCACCCAGAGCAGATTCAACTATCCTGCCTTATCCACCCTCCGAATCCACTTCATCGGCGCCAGTGTAATGACACCAGACTCCTCATAAAACACGTGCTTCATAAAATTATTGGTCGCCAGATGGGGGAACCACTCAGTATCAGCCAAGTACCAATCCTCTAACTTCAAATGTGGGATGCGTGCCAAGTACGGACCTTCAAACGTGATATGTTCTGGAAGCAAGGGTGTACTAAGTAGAAATTTTCCCTCATCTGGGTCCTTCGGGACCTTCACCTTAGCCCGACGCAGAGGGATGTATTATGGAAGCTTCGAGATAGGGTCTATTCCCTCAATGTCAATGTCTTTTGCGCCCTCATCTACGGCCTCTATGTCTACAACCTTTCCTTTCTTCTTGCGCGGTGGGCTTCTCTTTTCTTTGATGTTTTCTCAGTGACTCGCACACGAGAAGGGTCTACTTCTGTTTATCTTTATTTGTTTTCAGAACCTCTCATGCTGGCATAGGCTTCGGCCTAGGAAACCTTGGCGAGTTTGGCACCGCTATGGGCACCTCTATGCTTACCTCAAGGGTAGAGCCCTCAGAGGCCATAGACCCTCCAGCACTTGTAGTTTATACGAGTGCAGACATGAGGCTATTGAGGAGTGCTTGGGTTTCCTTAGGTAACTTGTCAAACACTGAACTGGCCACTAAATCCTTAAAAAACGCAGGGTTCATGTGCAACCTATAACACGACACATCAACTCTCAAAATGCAAAGTGTTTTTTGTTGGGCAGCCATCTATAATTTATAGGCACATTTGGATTCAAATTTGACTGTTCCCCCCAAAATCCGCTCATAAATGCTAGATTAGCAACAGATTTTCAAAGATTTCCCTCTTAAATTCAACCTTAAATGCCACCCCCCACTCCTCTTAGCCATTTTCTCATTGTCAAATCATGAATAGTGACAGTAACGGTCACTTTCTAGCTGCCTTGCACGGTCTCTCCTATAACACAAATCCCTCGCGCTTCTGTTGATGTTGTGACATTCTTCCATTCCACGCAGTCCCCTAGTCGCACAACTCTACAACCCGAGTAGTGTAGTTTATAGTCCTATGCCTCCTTTCAGCTGCTTGGAGTGCTAAGATTGTGCTTCCATCATATAGTCATCTAGCTGGATCCCCGATGTATGGCTTCAATCAACTGCCATTTACCTTTCCCAGAAATGGGTTTCCATTCAATTTCACCAGTTGAATTGCTCCACCATTGGTAATCTCCTTGATGAAATGTGGCCCTAACTAATGCATCTAAAATTTCCCTGGAAACTTATCAAACTTGTTGTGATATTAAAAAACTATATCATTTACCTTGAAGGTGTGCAATTTGATGTGCCAATTGTGCCATGACTTTTCGCGCTCCTTCTGGACTTGCTAATGGAATCTAGCCAAAAATATGTCTTCTTCAAGCTCTGTAAGCTGCACGAGCCTCTCTTCCAGGGCTTTACAATCTTCCTTTCCTATGAACGCCGCTATCCATAGATTAGGTACAATGTAGTCCATCGACATCACAGCTTCTACACCATAAACCAACCTAAACGATGTCTATCTATATAGTTTCTTACAAGTAGTTTTGTAAGCCCATAGAACCGCGGGTATGTGCACATCCCAATCATTCCTTTGTGCATTGCAAACCTTCATCAACACATTCTACAATATCTTATTAAATGCTTCAACTGTCCCGTTAGCATGCAGGTGATATGGCGTACTCTTCTGATGATAAACTTGGAATTCCTCTGTCAGCACGTTGATCGTTTCATTAAGAAAATGTGTACCGCGATCGCTCATCAAAATCTTCGGGAAACGGAACCTAGTCAGCACATATTCAAATAGGAACTTTGATGTTGTTTCCCCTAAACAATCCTTCACGGGCTGTGCCTCCACCCATCTGGTCAAATACTTAGTCACGGTGATGATATACCGCGCACCCATCTTCTTTCCTGGAGGCTGAATCGGTCCCACAAAATCAATTGCACATTTCTCAAATGGCTATAATGACATCTACGGATTCAAAGGTAGCTCATCCCTCCATGATGGCTTTCTGGTTCTTTGACATGCATCACATGCCCTACAATAAGCTTTGGAATCCTTATGCAGTGTTGGTCACCACAACCCAGCATGTAAAATTTTCTACGCTATTGCCTTTCCTACATAATGCCCTCCCGCAACTCCTCCATGAGCTTCAATAAGGATGTTATTTCGTTCAAGCTCAAGCACATAGCGATGTGGTATTTCATCTGATCCCATTTTATACAAATGTCCTGCAATTGACAGAAAATTCTGTCATGCGCACCACCAATTCCTTCTTTTGTTGAATAGTATATCCTTCTGGAGTCGTTCCTCTTGTCAGGAAGTGTATGATATCTGAAAATTTATTATCAGCTACACGTACCATGAAGAGCTGCACATCAGGCAAACCTTCCTCCAAATTAGTAGACTCCCCTCCTGTCTCAATGCATGACAAATGATCTAGCCTTGCATTCAATCGTCCTAGCTTCACAATTACTTCAAAATCATATTCCCGGAACAACAACAACCATATGCATATCTTCTCCCCCAACACAGGCTTGTTAACCAAGTACTTCAATGCAGAATGGTCTGTATACATCTTAAAGTGTCCACCTAGAAAGTAGTGTCTGAACTTCTAGAGCGCGTACACCATAGCCAAACCTTCGTGCTCCGTCGTTGAATAGTTCTTCTCAGCCTTGGACAAATTTCTTCTTGAAAATGCTATAGGGTGATCCAATGTTCCCTCATCGACCTGTGTTAGTACTTCTCCCAGCACAATACATGACACATCCACGTGCACATGAAATTCCTTCTTCCAATTCGGGAAGACTAGGATTGATGTAGTGACCATTTTCTCCTTTAATATATCCAAGCTCCACTGAAATTCTTCGTCCCAACAGAATGTAGCATCCTTCTTTAGCAGTTTTTCCATTGACACGGTAATCTGGGTACAGCACTTGATGAACTTCCTATAATATCCTGTATTCCCCAGCGTTACGCATAGTTGTTTAACACTTCTTGGTACATCCAAATTGATTATGGTCACGATCTTAGTAGGGTCTAACATTAAGCCTTGTCTACGAACTACATGACCCAACAAGATTCCAAAAGGAACACAGAACAAATATTTCTTCAAATTTAGCATGATCTAATACCTCCGGCATGTATCCAACATCAGGTGCAAACTAGCTACATGGTGCTTTACCAGTCCAAACACCATCCAATCATAAAAATATACCTCCAAAAATTTGTGAATGAATTCCTTGAACGCTGTGATACCTATGTGCAAAAAGATCACTGACGCGTTCTTCAGTCCAAAAGGCATTACTGTATACTGAAAACATCCCCATTCAGTCATGAAAGTAATCTTACTCCTATCTTTCGGTGCAATCTTAATCTGATGGTACCTCGAGAACCCATGAGTGTATGAATATGCTTCCTGTCCTCCTACATTATCTAGCACTTCATCGGTGAACAAAGTTGGAAATGGATCATGCATGTAGGCATCATTCAACTTCCTGAGATCTATGCATATCCTTATTTCATCTTTTTGCTTCTTTTCTTGAACTACCATTGGGCTCACCCAATCAGATTCTTCTACCGGTTCAAAAATACTTGCTGCAAGCATTTTATCCAACTCTAAGCAGACCTTTTCTTTATACTTTGGATTGAGGCAGTAAGGCCTTTGCTTAACCGACTTCGTGTCCGACTTTAAAGTAATCTTCATAACACCCAAATCTATTATCCCTCTCAAATCTGAGAACTTTTTAGGGAACAAGTCCTAATATTCGTGGAGCAACTCAGTGACCTTATCTACTGTGGAATCATCCCAGTAGTCCCCAATCTTTGCAAATTTCAGGTTTGCTCCCGTGCTAATGTTTACCTATCTAGTTTTCAGTGGCACGGTGATATTTGGATTCTTAATTTCAGTTCATCTTTGTAGTGACCTTCTGTCTCTGGGATATTAATGTTCCTTGGATCCTCGTTTTCTTCTTCAGCAGTCACATTGTAGCATTCCAGTGCATGGCATAGCTGGGTGGTCCATCTGGTTGAATCAAATCTAAAGGATCCTGCTGTATTCTAAAGGTCGCTTCCTTGACCTCCTACAATGCCTCATCAATACATTAAAATCCATCCTCAAATATGAATGTCATCAAGAATCCCTGTCGCAAAACATCCCATTCTTCAGTTCCATGGCGGAGCTCTGTCTCCAAGTACCAATTCGTCGGTATGATGTCCAAAGTATGACAGAACAAATGCACCCACTCAGGTTGAGGCTCTACTCCATAAACTTCTGTCCATTTTTCCAGGGGATCATGTAGATCATTCCTTCAATCATATTTCTTTGTTATCCGAACTCTTAGGCGACCAAACCGTAATCTCATCATCTTTTTGTACATGCGCCAGTCATCAAAACTGTCTTTGTGTGTACCCCACCATCGTGCGAGCGTAGTGCACAATGCCAAATCCAAGGCTTGGAAGCGATGCTTCTCTGGCACTTCCCTTTCAAATTCATCCAAAAATTTATCAACGTCAGTAAAACCATTATAATAAGGAAAACTTCTTACCTCCGATGATACACAGCACATCGATTTATCATCATATTATAGCACAACGTATATACTTCATGCAATTGATTCTGCCAGTGTTCCAACTCCTCATCTGAATCTGACGTGCAGGAACTTTCACAGTCCCATGCAATACACCCATAAGCTATCAGATTCACCCAATCTTGATCTCGCACCATTATCTGATAAATCTAGTCCAAGTCATCATCGCTTTCATAATTACAAACTGGTTCAATATAGCATAGTCCTTCTGCAAGGTCGAGGGGCACTACTACATGGAGAGATTTATTTTCAAATGTCATCATCCGCTTCTTCAAATTGATCACCCCTTTCATATCAATGGCCCAATAAATCCCAAGGAGCATAGGGTAGGGATTGCTTTCATCCACAATTTCAATCACTTCAAAATCAGCCAATGCGCTCGCACCTTCAATATGTCATTCCCTATAATATTCCCATGGGGATGATATTTTTTTGAATTTCCATCCTCAGTTGAATCGGAGACCATTGTAGCGCAGGTCTCCCCATTCTCTCCCATGTCTTTTTAGGAAAAACATTCACTTCTGACCCTAGATCCAGAATAACTTGATGCATCTCATACTCTCCTATCTACGCAGTGAGCCTCATCTCATACCTCATTCTTTCCTTATGCTTACCAATATTCCTGACTACGCACTGCCCGTCAGGAGCGTTTTATTTTCTCGCACATTTATTTATCAGCTCCTGTAATCCTTTTACAACCTTGCTATCGCGTAGCAGCTTCATACAGGTCTCCAAGAAAGTATTAAGCATAGAAGGGTCCATCTCTTCAGCTAGCTTATCCTGACTTCCTTAGGTAGAGGCCTTAGCAAAGATTTTCTTTGCTTCCATAAATGTTTCCCTCACATGCCCCAGATCAAACCCAACCTCCTTTTCTGGGGCTTTGCAGACCCACTCACTTTATTCAGGATTCTTTCCCTTGTCTTCGCCAGTCGTCATTCCATTTCGCAACACAATGTTCACATTAGGATCTTCTTTGCGGGGTTCAACCCTCATCATCTGCAGGTTCTGGGTAGGATGTTGAGGCTGTGCCCCTTTTTCACATCTCTTAGCTAGTAATACAGGGCAGTCTTTTGTCGCGTGGTCAAACTGAGTACAATATCAGCATGACAGGCACGTCGGGTTCATACATTCTTATGCATAGTGTCCTGGTCCCCCATAGTTGTAAAAAATAACCTGTCACTAACCTCTACCAGGTCCTCCTCCACCTTGGCCTCGTCCACGTCCCTGATATCCTCCTTGCGCTCCCCCAACGCCTTGATCTGGAGGCTGGGTTTCTACCAGCACTCAATATGCGCGTGTTCTATCCATCATTAGCTCATAGTTATGGTAGTTATGCTCCTAATGAACCACTGGTTTACAAAAGTTGCAGAAGAGTTGTTGCGGTGTCTGTACAAATATTTGTAGCAAGTGACAATTGTCTATCACATGCTTCCCAATTACCCGGCAGATAACACACCACAACACGGGCCCTATACTTGGCCCCGCTTGAGCTTATAGACTTAGAGGGATTGACCCTCCTGCTGCAACCTAATTCATGAAGACTGGACAATGATCTTTTTCATGCCCCTGACTTTTTCATTTCAGGCACCAAACTTCTTTTTACACCTTTGGCCGAACTTCTCTATCCTTCTTCAGACTTTGAAATTCTAGGCAAAGGTTTTGCAGCTCCGCGTGAATCTGCTAAACTCCAAAATTAGCATCTGGCATCAGTTTCTCATGCAATATCATCACGATCTCTAGGGCTTCTACCTAATTCCCAATCTTTTGATGTGATAAAGATATCCTTAGATGAGGCAAGAGTGAAGCCACAAACCATTCGTGATGCTACCCATCCGTAAGATTCATGTTAACTTCGCGAATCTTACATTTCAATCTCTTATCTAGCTCCAAAGACATATTGCTAGGCCTCATCATGATTTCTTTGAATCCAACAATTTATTGCACTTCAAACTTGGGCCTACTGAATTCCTTATTCAGTGCAATCTGAATATATGTTAATGCAACTGTCGGGTTATCAGTGAAGTATTTAATGTACCATGTTAACGTGTGTTCCTGCAAAGTAGTAACCAACATTGCTTTCTTCATCTGATCATCTGTAATAACTTGAGCTTCCCATACAACCTTTGAAACGAACCAAAACTGATCTAGATCCTCATTCCCTAAACCCTTGAAAATGGGAAACTTTACTGCATTTGCCATACTGAATGGTGGTGGATGTGGTGGTAGTGTGGATGAAGGTGTATGCAGTGGAGGTGAAGATGGATGTGGTGTGGGTGGATGGGGTATTCACAGGAAACCTTGCCTTAATAACTGAGCAACGCTCTGTGGTGAAGCCTGTGCTGCTTCTTCATCGTCGCTCAAAGTAGGTCAAATCAACAGGCTATATTTAGGGCTCGTTTTTCCTCTATCCTTGAATATCTTTCCACTTCGCGTAGCTCCAAACATCAAGGTAACTGCATAACCCACTTTCCACACAAGAGCATCATAATCCAATTATTTGAAGACCTTAAATACTTACCTCGCGTTCCCTTGAAGGAGTGGTGCTCTGCTTCACTGTAACTGACCAAAGTATCAACTGTGAACACTGTCACAAATCCTCTTATGATATGATCGAGCCAGTGATCGACAGCATGTGTGATCTTATCTTCAGAAGCTTCCAATCTCCACACTAACTTTGGGGTCCAGACTCTCAGATCATCAAGCCTCCACCTTCCTTGGATGTCTTTTAGTGCTCCACTCGTATAATTCAACTAGGAAGGAACAAAAGAAGATTTCTTGTATCTCTTTGTATAGATACCTGTCCAACCATTGTTCTTTTGTCAACCACGGATTTCTGTTTTCTTGCACCGTGAATTTGTGGATCTTTCTACCTAACCAATCTTCAATTTCCTTCTTATTCGGATTCTAGTGATGTGACATCACACATATCTTTATGCAGATTCCAGTCCCGGAAATAAAACCATTTGTTGGCTTAGTGGGCCCAAACTGAGGTTCAGTGTTAGTTTAGCCAAACAAATCCCTACACTACTGGCCCTTTCGGCATCAATCCACGGAGCGTGGATTGAAGTCTTACCCGAAGTAGTATGGGGGGATGATGGAACCCAGTTTCAACACCCAGAGATGGTAGTGATGTTGTTTTATGCCCTAACTCTACCTTCACGAAAATCAATAAACCTTTTAGGGCTTATCGATATATTTCCCTTATTCAACCCTTAGACCTTTAGGAAGGTCTATGACTACCTTTCACGAACCCTAAATAGGTGAATCAACCATTTATGCGCCTTTGTAATTACCCTTACTTCTGTATTTACCCAGATCGACTTAAGCATCTGTTAAATTCAACATGCATTAAGATGTTCTTCGTGTAAACATATATTATTACTTGCGTTCACATAACAATGAAAAACATATAGATTCGCGCATCAATATAGCATTAAATCATAAACCCATTATTCAGCATAACATAATCGCATTCATTCATAATAGATGTAAATAGATCAAACATAGATATTTCTAGAGCAATATTCCTTATTAATTCTTTAGATCTTCTTACAGAATCAAACTACCCTATGCACTCAACTGCAAGGGTCCACACACTCAGTTGCGGACTTCTACCCTAGGCCTCTGTGCACACAGCTGCAGAGCCTTTATTCTACTCTAAGACTCTTCATTCTTTTCACTAATGACCCATTACATTCATCTTCATCAATGACTAAACTTAGAACTGCCTTAGACTCTTCTAAGATTCTCCTTTTTATACAATCCCATGGTCCATGAACCATGGGTAGATCTTCTAAAGCTGACACAACTTACATAAAAGAAGGGAGGAAACCCTTTATGATACTTTACATCTACATGCTCCACGACCACAAATTTCAGAGACTTTACACTTTACATACAAAAACTTGGGCTTTTAACCCCAAAATTAACCCTAGGGGACTCTGTCCCAATAGGAAGTGGTGTCAAGACAAAAGGACAAGCCAATGGTTGGTTCCAGATGGATTTGTAGGTAAAGCACACAGATGGGATAATTTAGAAGCACAAGGGCAGATTTGTGGCCAAGAGATTCTCTCAGGTAGAGGGGGTAGACTATGAGGAAATGTTTTCTCCAATATCAAGATATTCCTCGATCATAACCATTCTTGCATTAGATGTGAAGATGGGGTGGAAGATCCATCATATGGATGTAAAGACAACCTTTCTGAAAGGTGTTGTGGACGAAGAAATTTACATAGAGCATCCAAAAGGATTTGTGCAGTATGATAAGGAGACACATGTGTGTAGATTCAAAAGATCCATGTATTATCTCAAACTGGCGCCCCAAACATGGTACACTCAAATTTATACATATCTCAGTGGATTGGGCTTCACCAAAAGTGAATGAGATGCCAAACTCTATCACATTTTGGTGGATGACAAGTTGTTTATATTGGTCTTCTATTTTGATGATTTGATACTTACAGGGGATGCGAATTTGATCCACTCTTGCAAGGGAATTCGAGATGAAGGACATGGGCTTCATGCATTACTTCCTTGGGATGGAAGTATGGTGAGGTGATGGTGAACTGTTTGTGAGTCATGGGAAGTATTCCTATGAAATACTTTAGAGATTTCACATGGAGGGCTGTAAGCCTATGGGCACACCTCTAGCTACGAACTAGAGGAAGGAGAGTGCTTCTTCTCTAGAAGTAGTAGATGCTACCATCTATGGATATATTGTGGGATCCTTGATGTATCTAGTGAACACAAGGCCCAATATATGATATGTGGTTAATCAGCTTAGTCAAGTTGTGGTTAAGCTAACCAAGTTGTATTGGAAAGAAACTAAGCATATGTTGTGTTACCTCAGAGGCACAAATGTAGAGTATGGGTAATAGTAGAGGAGGATAGTGGTAGTGAAGCTTCAAGGCTTCACCGATGCATATTGATGGTGCCTTCATTTTTGGAGGAATTAATATGTTTTGGAGAGAAGTCAAAAGGATGGCAACAAGTGGCGGAAATGATCATTGTAGAGTTGTGGGAATAACAACTGGGAAAAAGGAAGGAACTAGCAGTTCATGTTGGTGCACAAAGATGTTATAGCTCCAAATCTCACCAGTATGGTTTGTGATGCTTCAGCCATGGCCTAGGGCAACCCCTCCTTCCAGACCTGGTCACATCTAAAAAACGGTGTTTTATTCCCTGTACGCGACATTGCCCTGAGTTAAACGCGTGTATACGCGGGTTCTACATAGCTAACCTGCGTATATGTATTAAAACACTTAAAAAATATAAAAATTCTGTATTTTCGGGCAGAGATCGCGGGTTTCACCTGCTGATCACCTGTTAGTGCCCGTGGCCTCAACTGTCCTCAACCAATTCCTAACTAAAAAACTACCTTGGAGTTGGTATAAAAAGACATCATGAGGGAGGCCTAAAGAGGAGAAATTTTTGAGCAAAGTGATTATACTGATTTTCTATCCCCCTGATCAGGTCTGAAGACCTTTTGTGCCTCCTGCACTTCCCCCATCTTGTATAGGAAACCCTTGTTTCCTTTGTGTTTGGATGTCATTTTTTCCCATCACA
>APFE031117960.1:0-22366 GCA_000404065.3 Pinus taeda
TACATCAGCCCCATGCAGTCTCTGTGTCACCTCTGTTAGGGACTATGCTACTCCTCCTTCAGATCCTTTGCTGGATGGAAACTTCGATTTTCTACCTCCTGGTATCACACCACTCCTCCCAGCTTCTGAAACTCAATTTCCTTAGCAGGAATTTGATCTCCATCTTCGCTCTACACTGCCACTGCATCAGATCTGCGTGTGCCAGTGTCAGCCTCTTTGGACATCGTTCTACCTTCTCTACCTTGTACTCTCTGACTAGGAAAATTTCCCTTCGAATATTATCCCTGCCCCTCATTGCAAAATATCACTTTGAATTTCTCTCCGACAGTTGCTCTGCTTTAGAAATTCGACCTTTTGATCTCTACTCCATGTGTTCTCCAAGTGCCCCTCAAGCCTCTTCTTATATCTTTCTGTTGGACAACTAATGGCCCAAATTAACTTCTAATCAATGGCTTATATCATTTTTGCTTGATCTTCATTAAAAATAATTAATTATTTTAATAAAACTATCTCTGTGTGGAATTTCCCAAAACGATTTCTGGGTATTAGAGAATGCATGTCCAAGCCTTGCTACAAATTTTGAGGCTTAGAGCACATCTGATGCTACCATAAATCAACACATATTTGGTGATAGCTCAAGCAGAGGTCTAACTTGGTAAAGAATTTACATCATGCAGTTCATCAAGCAGACCATCAACAACCATAATAGGAAATTTGTCCTTGATAGTGAGCTTGTTGAGGGCCCAAAAGTCTGACACATGTGCCATTCTCCATCTTTATTTAGAACCATGACCACTGGAGATGAATAAGGACTGATGTTGGGACGAATAACATTGACTTCGAGGAGTTACTTAATGATTTTTTCAATTACATTATTTTGGGCAAAAGGATATCAATATGGGCGGACATTAGGTGGTTGGGTCCCCTAGATCAAAGGGATGCTATGATCATGTTCACTCATAGAGGGTGGAAGCTCTTTACGTTTGTCAAAGAATCACTGGTGGTGATCTAATACCTGTTGCATCTCAGGCTGAATATGAGGAGTAGTGGATTTAATGGCCTGGATGGCATTAATTTGGCGACTACTCCATGATGGCCATTTTTTAAAAGTTTCTCCATTGTATGCCAGCTGATGATAGTAGGCGCACCTGCCTGGAGTCCCCTTAATGTATGAATGTGGTCATTCTTCCTAAAGCTCATATATAACTCCTGGAAATCCATTGTGATAGGGCCCAATGTGCGAAGTCATTCAACACCTAGAACAATGCCGCAACCACCCATTTCAATAGCAAACATGTGGGTCTTTAGGTGGTATTCTCCCATCTAAAGCTTAATATTTTCATAGCGACCTTCACATTTCTTGGTCCCCCCATCAACGATAAGGACTTAGAAATTAGATACCACCTGCACAAAACAATGAACAACTTCTATGACTCTCTTATGGATAAAGTTATGAGTGCTACCAATATCAATCAATACCACTACTAGTTGATGTTAAATAAAGCCCCATATTTTGAGAGTTTGAGGCAAAGAAATGCCAGCCAAGGCATGTAGTGAAATGATCACCTCATTTGGGGTAGCTGTGAGATCATTGTTGGTTTGGGTTTCCCCTGCTTCTTCCTTGGGCACCTTAAGGGATGGAACTTCATTTGTTGGGCTGTTATCAATAACATTAGTTTGGAAGAATTTGGTTCCTTGCATTTATGTCTAGGAGAGTACTTTTCATCATAGTAGTAACACAATCCTTATTTTCATCTTTCATCCATTTCTGTTGGTGACACCTTTTGAATCTTAAGTGTTTCATTGAGGCTCGGAGCCCTGGGGGGATGCGCCTTGGCAACGAAATTTGGATGATTGGACTAGGCATTTAAGGGATCTCCACATCTAAGGCCTTGCGACATGCGTCCAACCAAGTAACTAGGTGGTGCATCTAGACATGGGCTTGGATAGATTCGTTTAGGACACTGATGAAACATTCCAAGTAGAAGTCATCTCCTAGACCGTTAGTTCCGATGACCAATTGCTCAAAGAATGCAATGTAGTCCTTTACTGTACCCATTTGTTAGAGCTTTGTGAGACAACCAAAAAAATTAGATTCCCATTGAAAGTGATCACATATGGCTTTTGTTCCAAGTTGCTCTCCCTGGATAGCATTTGTAATGCCACCTCCACCACTTCCATCTCTCTTGGTCAAAGTAAAGGGATCCCACATGTAGTTTAGTTTCATCTCCGTGGATATCATTAAGGGAGAAATTCTACTCCATTTGTGCTACCCATACTGCGGGGTTAGAGCCATCAAATTTGTACATGTCCAGCTTGGGTGTCCTATGGTTGGAAGAGTGGTGATTTCCATGGAATTGAATGTGATGGATGGATTATCCTTCTATGTGTGCATCAACGGTAGGCTCCTCCATATGAGGCGGTCTTATAAGGGCTATTATATATGAGATCTGTTTGAGAAACTTGGTCTCGAATGCATCAAATATTTCTTCAAGTTTGTTGACCCTCTCGATTGCCTTCTCTGCACCCATAACTTGAGATCTAGTACCCAGCATACACCAATCCTGGACAATTTTTTTGAGCTTACTTAAGAGTAGGTTGCTTGGAAAGAGGGAAATCTTGGGAGTCTAATGACGTGGATCACTTGAGGCCGTATCGGGAAAATTTTTGGGACAACCAAAAAATTTGGGGCTTACAACTGAATGGTACCACTGTGACTAGTTCGTTGTCCTCAATCTTATGGGCTATGTCTCTTGCAAGTTCCCTAGGATGGCCGAATTCCCGAAAGCTTGATCCTACCCAGTGTCCTGCGAAAATTTGGCTTGGACTATAGCAACCAAAAACTTCACTGCATAAGGATCTAATTGGAACTGTGAAAACCCCAACTGCTGAATCTAATTTGTACAGTGACGACAAAACCCCAATTGTTAAATGTGAGTTGCACGACTCCAGTAGAACTCCAACTGCTAGATTTGAACTAGAAGATAAGGTAGAGGGTTATCTTCAGATAGGATATGGAACTATGGTCATAAAGGAGTGTTAGGTGCTACATATCACAATATACACAGGGGTCCAACAATAATACTCAACCCAATCTTTTAGGGTGCTAATTAAGGAGGATCGACCGTACCCTTAGTTGTACTACCCGACTACCCTATCGTATGGGCAAGTAATCTCCCCGAGTGCTGTTCTCAGTGTACTGTAGCAACAAGATGACCGATGACTTATCTAAGTTTAGATTTTAGGTGAGTCCATGTGGCTTCCGATATACCCAAGGGTACGTGGAAGTGCAATCTATGCATGGTTGTGTCTAATGCACTACTACTTGAAGGGGTACCTACAAGGTTTACAAGGGAGTCCAACAAGTGACCACCTCTTGTAGTTCCTATGTGCATGCCTCCCCAAATACACAGGTTTATGCACTCAATGACAAATCTCATGGTTTAAAGACGCCGGAACATGTCTCTAGCCTAGAATAAAATCTACGAAAATTAGAGGTACAACTGGCCTTGGAAAGTACTCTGATACTACTTGTTATGCTCTTGATCTGTGAGAAATCCAGAATACCAGAAATATGAAGAAATATAGCCTAGAACACCGAATTATCACATGAAATGAGGAAAGCTAAAAGAATTTTATTATTCAGAAACAAATTCAATGTTCACTTGCCTCTCCGAGGGGGCAATCTCTAGCAAAGCAGAGCTCAATTAAAATGAGGCTCGATGATCTTTTCCTTACTAACTAAGACTATTTATAGCTAAATGACCTCCAAAACCCTAACTACTAGTGGTCCCTTTCATAACATGGATTAACCACTTTATTTATTAACTATGGACCGTTTACAACTACTATGGTCCCTTTTCTTTAATGTGTGTCAACCACTTACAATTATTAATATGGTCTTTACTGATTTTCTAACTAACTATGACTCTGACTTGACCCATTGAGCTTATTACATAAATAAAAAGGGTTAGGGTTAGATCATACTTTGTTTTGCATTTTTTTGTTTTGTTTTTTAATTTGAATACGAATAGAAGTGGGATAAACTTATGAATTATTTAAAATGAAATAAAAATATATTATTTTTTAAACTACATTGATATTAATTTTATTCATTAATAATAACTTATTTCATGGAAATAAGAAGGTTGGGAAAGATACTTGAGCATAAAGATAAACTTATTTGTATTAGGGTAAATTGTAATGATCATAAATTAGCTTAAAAGGGATTAAAATATTTATAAATGAGGACCTCATTCCATGAAAGCAACTTGAATTGAGGAAGAAGGTTTAAAAGGAAAAGAAAGCCAGAAGGGTAGGAAAATGGGTAATCATTAGAAATAAGAAAATTATTATTAAGGATTAGGAACAAAATGAGAGTAATAAATAGGAATTTGTAATGCTTTGAATAATCTTTTGGAAGTGTCATGACTTTCCATGGTGTAAATATCCTACGTTATGTTGGATCCTGAGTGAAATTGATATTATCTTTTGATTTTCTAAATTTAGGCCTCTGTGATCCATAATGAATTAAGAAAAGTCTTTCAGTGGAAATCACATAAGAAATTTTTTTGGCCGACGCGTTTCGAACCAACAAGTGTGGTTCATCATCAAGACCAGATGAAGAGACAGACCATGACAAAGGCTTAAGTAGAGAGCAATGTAGAGACCATAATTTCAAGTAATGAGTATTTTTGAGCAATACTATTTAATAAATTTATAAATTAATATCATAATTTAAATATTATTGTTCAAAAATAGTTGTTACTTGAAATTAGGGTCTCTACATTGCTTTCTATTTAAGCCTTTGCCATGGTCTACCTCTTCGTATGGTCCTCATGATGAATCACACTTGTTGGTTCGAAACACGTTAGCCAAAACTTTCTCTTATGTTATTTCTACCAAAGACTTTTCTTAATTATTTTTTTAATTGAAAATTGGGAGTATGATGAGCCTAAGATCCCTTATATAGGTGGATTCATTTTGTCATCGGCTTGGGACAAGAAATCATCTTGCAAAGGAATTGGAGGAATAACTTCTTATATAAAAATGAGTGTCCTTTCTCATATTGATATTTATAAAATAGACCTCAATTGATACATTTGGATCAAAATATTTTGACATTAACTTTAAGAGAATTTATATCACAATTTGTTATTTCACACCTATCAAATCTAAATTTGTTAAGAAAAAAAACTAGATAAGAATTTCCCTTATAATACCTTAGAATAAGATATTCATAATCTATGGAATGAAGGCAATGCCATATTCATAGTCTATGGAATGAAGGAAATCTCCTATAATGTCAATTTTTTTGTCATGAGCCATCTAAATCCATTATAGACAACAAAGATGATCTTCAACTTCTTGATTAGTTGGAGGTCCAACTTCTTATAACATAGCCTTGTGAGGGACATATAAGGAAAAACCACAACAAAATAATTTTGATACCATTGATGTGGATTATATGGATGATTATATCCAAAACAATGCTAACATAGAAAAGAAATGCCAAGATACAATGAAAACCAAAAAGAATAGTGAGGTACATGTATAATTATAATTGTTAGAATGGTGGTAGTGGTTGCTTCGAATAATTTATGTATCTAATCCCTACTATGTTTATTTACAAAAATCCCATTAAGAAAGTTTCAAAATGAATTTTATACTTACACCATTTGGTTGGTCTATTTTGGAATAGGGCTTCCAAAATTTAATTTAATTATCAATAATTAATAGGTGGATGTTAGGGATTTAACTTGATTTAATATTCATGGAATTTGTTTAGAAATAGTTAGGGATAGAGGATCCAGATTTATTTCAAAGATAGGTACACCTTTTTTTCTTTTCAATTTAATTAAAAGAATGTCAGAATATAAAATTGAAATACAATAATTTGACTATGAAATGAGTTATGGATTTTTGGGCATATGATATTGATAAATCATGGTATTGACCCATGGTATTGTAACAAAGCTTATTTATAGGGTAAGAATCTCCATGATAACCTAGGGGTGAATCTCCATGATTAAGAGTTTGTTACATGATTTTTCTTTTTAAATGTTTAGATGTTCAACTTTTGTACCATTTTTTTAAATTTAATAATAACAATAATAATAATTTAAAATAAATTTATATTTTAGTTAATTTTTATTATTTTGTGTCTAGGCAAATAGAAGAAATGTTAAATTAAAATAAAAGAAATAAGAAATAAGAAATAAAAATAAAATAAAATAAAATAATTGGGGATATTATTGTGATGAAGTATTGTGTGAACCCTGAAATTCAAAATTCAAATCCCATATGATTTAAACTAGGAAAAAAAAATAAAAATAAAAATAAAAATAAAATAAAAGTTTACCATTGCCAATTTTTGGACTCTAGGTTTTGACAACCCATGGTTTTGTCAATGACATTCTTATGTAATATAGCATTTCCTCAGTTTTTGCACTCAAAAGAGAGGTTTGCTCCTTGAGATATTTGATCCACCTAGGCCATTGATAGATATATAGTTAAAATGGATTTAGGTTGGTTTATTTTATTTTTTAGCAATGTAAAATGTATGATGATACATAAATACCATTAACCAACCATTTTATTTAATAAATTTATGATACCTATCAACATTTATCAATAATCTTATTTTATATGATTGTTTTATTTATATTAAAACATTAAAATCTAAAATCTATAAGAAAACCAATAAAATGCAAAAACACTAACCTGAATATAAAGTTATGGCTGAGCATGTATGACAAAGTAAGTTTTATGGAATATAAGACCCATTTATTGCTCCACTTTTGTTCTTTTAATTATTGAAATGAATTTTAAGTGAACTACCATGCTAAATCTAGGGGAGAGAATCATTTTCTTATTTTTTGGGTCTAAAATTTCCTTACCATTCATAATAAATTTAATGATTTAAATTATAAGCTATGAGGTGAACACAAGTAAGTTAACAATAACAAAAATGGAAAAATATTTTGCAATAAATTTTCATATATTCTAAGGTTTCTAGATATAAAATTTAAATGGAGTCATCTAATGAGACAGAGGAATTGCTCAGACAACCAAAAGTAGTCAGAATCCAGGCAAAAAAATTTCAAAAAATCTGGTAGAGGTAGTGTTTGAATGGTGTTTTTGATAGTGGAAATGGATTCAACACCATCAAAAATGTCTAGGACACCTAAAATTTTGAATTTTAACAATATAACATGGATTTAGAAAAATCCTTGCAGGATTTTCTCTAAATATGACCGGAATTTCTATAACTTTCCGGGCAACTCCTTTGCCTACACGAATTTAAATTCATTAAAAAGATATACTCATTATGAGTTTAACATGTCACATGCAGGAACTAGAGTAGGGAGAATAACAACATTTTTCCCAACTATCTATATTTATCTAATTAATCTAAATATTAATCTTTTATTTACAAGGATTAAACATGTTTAATTTGTATCATTCATGCTAATTTTGATGACCTAAGTTATAAATTGAAATGAAAACAAATAAATCAACAATATCAAAGCAAAAATGTATGAGATTAAGAATAAATGTTACTAGAAAGCATATGATTCCATTTTAGGTGGCCTCAATGATGAATACAAAGGAGACTTGGCTTTTTTATGGGTACTACTTGAGTTGAAACCACCTTTTAGTTTTGTAGTAAGAATTAAAAAAATATTTCAATTAATTAAGAGATCATATTTTCTAAAGCAAAGAAACATGTTAATATTCCAAGACAGACATCTTCGAGGAGCTAAAATTTAGCCCCTTATGGACCACAAACTAGCTATTCAAGTGATGTGGTTTTCAAACAAGTTGTTCCAAGTAATGTGGTTTTAATCAATCTATATTCTCACATAGTCTCACATAGGAGTGAATGATGGTTATCTTCATCACTAATTAACAATTGAGTTACGATAGATTTTACAATATTAAATAATAATAATAAACCTCCATTAATTTTACCCTATATTGTTAACGTCATTAATTTATATGCTTATTCAATTTTTTTTTTTTACACCAAAATAATTATATTTTATTATTTTTAGTTTTATTATTTACCTGTGTTAGAAATTTAACAAACTTATTAAATGTAAGTGGGTTAATTATATTTTTTATTCATTATAATATTTAATTTGATTCCGAGTGATTTGGGAGATTAGCTTGTGGATTAAAAAACAATCATTCAAAGATTTTTAAGTTATATATATATTTTTAGTTGTTTCTTTTCAATTATTGGGAGTTTCAAACCTTGGTCATTTTACATAATTATCATAGTGGAATTTGACTTAAAAAAGAAGAACTTGGAGTAGGCTTTCATCCACTTATGTGTATATGGTGTATAGGATGATTAATATATGTTAAGTGTATATGGTGCATACGATGATTAATATATGTTAATGTAATTAGATAATTTGACCACTACTTCACAATATTCCATAACTTTCCTAATAAAACAAAAAAAAAAAACTTAAATTATAAAAAATTGCACCTTATTTTCTAAAATTTATTATTAAAAGTATACATATAGACTGATTCACTCACGATGGGATGCTTATCACCAAAATGGTACCAGCCTCGAGGTCAAAATTTATTATTAAAAGTATACATATAAAGAGTGGTTCACACTTGATGGGATGCTTATCACCATGGGATGCTTATCACAAAAATGGTATGAGCCTCGAGGTCAAAATTTATTATTAAAAGTAGCAGTTGTCTATAATGAAACTTTTTGGCAAAATTTATTATTAAAAGTGTACATATAAAGAGTGGTTCACACTTGATGGGATGCTTATCACCAAAATGGTATGAGCCTCGAGGTCAAAATTTATTATTAAAAGTAGCAGTTGTCGATAATGAGACTTTTTGGCAGCCTTTCTTGTGGGTTTTTCCGGTCAAAATCAGGCAGCAACTTTTTGGCAGCCTTTCCTGTGGGTTTTTCCGGTCAAAATCAGGCAGCAACTTTTTGGCAGCCTTTCCTGTGGGTTTTTCCGGTCAAAATCAGGCAGCAATTTATTCGAATCACAAGTTTGATAGCTAGTTTCTGCACAATCAAACCGTCCCAGGGGTTTTTCATGGTGCTGAATCCAAATATGCAGTTCACATATAAAGAGTGGTTCACACCTGATGGGATGCTTATCACCATAACCAAAATTTATTATTAAAAGTATACATGTAAAGAGTGATTCACTCTTGATGAGATGCTTATCACCATAATTGTACAAGAGCTCGGACGCCAAAATTTATTATTAAAAGTATACATATAAAGGGAATAAAGAGAAGAGTGATTCACTCGAGATGGGATGCTTATCACCAGAATCATATGGTTGAGCTTGGACGCCCTTGGAAAGTTTAATTCCCCAAAATAACTTCTATTCCTCCACTCCTCCTCTGAACCCTAAACATGTGACCTAGATTGAATTAAACCCCATATTATTAAAAATATATATATTAAACATCCCACCCAAAATTTATTATTAAAAGTATACATGTAAAGAGTGATTCACTCTAATCGTACAAGAGCTCTCACGCCCTTGGAAAGTTTAATTCCCCAAAATAACTTCTATTACTCCACTCCTCCTTTGAACCCTAAACATGTGACCTAGACTGAATTAAACCCCATATTATTAAAAATATATATATTAAACATCCCACCCAAAATTTATTATTAAAAGTATACATGTAAAGAGTGATTCGATTCACTCTTGATGAGATGCTTATCACCAGAATTGTACAAGAGTTTGGACGCCAAAATTTATTATTAAAAGTATACATATAAAGAGAAGAGTGATTAAGAGAAGAGTGATTCACTCCGGATGGGATGCTTATCACCAGAATCATATGGTTGAGCTTGGACGCCCTTGGAAAGTTTAATTCCCCAAAATAACTTCTATTCCTCCACTCCTCCTCTGAAACCCTAAGCATGTGACCTAAACATGTGACCTAGACTGAATTAAACACCCTATTTTTAAAAATATATATATTAAACATCCCACCCCAAACACAATTAAATTACTAATCTTGTCTAAATATTCAACCAAAACTGCTGGATATGCCAACGAAGCCATTAACTAATATCGTTTTAGACCATATATCAAAACATTATAATGCCGCATTAGAAATATATTCGATTCATAATTCTAACCCACTCCTGTCTAAATATTCAACCAAAACTGCTGGATATGCCAACGAAGCCATCAACTAATATCGTTTTAGACCATATATCAAAACACTGTAATGTCACATTAGAAATAATACGATTCATAATTCAAACTATTAATATAGTTTCAGAACCAAATATCAAAATAATAGTCTCAATATGTATATATACATATTGAATCATAAGTTCTATCATCCCTGCTTTATCTAAATATAAGGCGAAGTTCCAACAACTTCCACAATTTCAAAATAACATAGTATATCAGTGACATCTTCACTGAGCAATCTGAACATAAGGCGAGATTCCAACACCTTTCACAATTTCTAGAATTCTGATCACCCGAGGCGGCTTCATGCTTGAGCACCGATGGTACTTTTTTTATCCTTCTGATTACTTTTATATATGAAAATCTTTGCCACTAGACCGCAGAACTCTCTGCTTTCAAAACAAATAACAATTCCAAGAAATAACAGTTTAGAAACAAAAAGACTATCAGGATATCAGCAAGAAAAACAAAACAGAGTGGTCTACTAAACGAATGAGTTTGCGTAATAAAAAGCATGGATGACATGTTATATTGGATTAATCGATACTCACTTCCATGGCTCGTCGCCCAGAAGTATTATGTCTCCTTCAAAGTCGCTGTAGGCAACCGACCAACCTTTGCTACAATCTCGCAGTTGACCTTCAAGATTGAACAACACTTCCAGTTCACCAATAAGCTCTGGATAGCCTTCAAATTTAGTAAGATCTACAGATCTCCCAATACCATTACCTTGTTTAAATACCTGCAGTTTAATGCAACAGGACATTGATGCTTTTCTCATCGTGAAAAATCTTTTTTAATAGCAAACAAATTCTGGAATTTTTTAGAATGGAATTCAATAGTAACTTATGATGTAATTATTCCGAAAAATATTGAATAGATTGGCAAAGTATAATGTGATTACTAAACAAAATTATTATCAAAATCCGTAAAATCACAAAAACAGAAAATCAAACAAGAAATCAATATCTTAGTTTTCTAAAAACCCAAACCCTAATCAATATCTTAGTTTTCTAAAAACCCAAACCCTGGTTTATTCACTTGGTTGAATTTCAATAACCAAAAAAATCTGTGAAAAACAACTTATGGCGTGATTAATCCGAAAAATATTAAATCCTGGATTGGCAACTTATAATGTGATTAATCCACAAGAATATTATCAAAATCAGTAATATCACAAAAACAGAAAATCAAACGAGAAATCAATATCTTAATTTTCCAAAATCCCAAACCCTGGTTTATTCACTTGGTTGAACTTTTCAATAACCAAACAAATCTGTGAAAAACAACTTGTTCAGCCCACTGTAAAATAAATCGTACCTTGGTCCGGCTCCGACTAGGATTTCGCTGATGTCTATATTGATCTTCATGAGTTTCTTTTGATGACTTGCAAGTTCTCCTCTCCTGCTCAACTACCTTGGTCCGGCTCCGACTAGGATTTCGCTGATGTCTATATTGATCTTCATGAGTTTCTTTTGATGACTTGCAAGTTCTCCCCTCCTGCTCACTTGTTGAAGTATCTGTAAAAGTAACACCAAACAATTTGATACCCGCTTTAACAGGACGTGAAACACTTTTGGAAACGCAGCTGCCCAACATAGCAAAACCAGGATTCTCATGCTCAGGTGTTGCTCCCATGTTACACACTTGCATGTTTCTAGTTGCGTCCCTTTGGCTATCCAGTACAGTTGCACCATTATGTGCTCCTGAAAATTGTGATGGGTATGCTGATTTTCCTTTATCCTCTTGCTTCTGTTCAAACTGTTTTCCTGGAACCCTTAATGGCTGCGCATCTTCCAGAATACAGGGATTAGGACTTGTGAATGAGCCAGGGAACTTTTGCGTCCCACCAGTGGCCTGAAGAGCAGAGATTTCCGAAACCAAATTTCTTTTAGGGTTCATATCTTCTTGATCTACCAAACGCAATCTTTTTTCACGGTGCATACCTTTCAGATCTTGTAAGTCCATTGGAGAAAATCTTTCACAAGCAACTAATCTAGCACTACTGCAGCAGTCAAAATACTTGCAAAGAATTGATAAGTGGGGAGATGTAGCTAATGTATTTACTAGTTAATAGTGGCCTCTGGCGCTTGGTTACGGGTCGAGGTATCGCAGCTGCTAGAATTAATGGAGGTTGTAGTCGTGTGGAGGCAGGGTTGAATTTTGGTAACGCCACCTTTGTATTTATATTTTGAACTTCCAAAATCAGGACCACGCTATGTTTAGATTCTTCTGTTCAAACATGTGATTAATCTTCCAGATCTGCGGTTATTCAAATAGACACATCTTAATATAGACACAACGTTCTCGCAATAAAATTATCATGAGATTAGTTTTAGTGACTAATATTCATGATTTAAAAAAGCACACATTAGGAGAACATTGCCCGGACTAGAACCATGCAAGCTCTTCTAGTAACAGGTTGTAGTAGTATGCAAGTGAAAGTGAAAACGCAGATATGCACTTTAGACCTGCATCATAGAGCCAGGACTTATCCCATGGCGATGAGGAGGAGCCTCCATAGTACCAGGTCCAACCACAGAGAGCGAGGCGACCAGCAGCCTCTATAAATATAAAATAATGTATCTAATTATAAACTCGAAAAACTACCAAATATTAATACATAAAATTGTACGCCATGTTTACACTTTTCTCCGGTTAATCTAGGAGTAATCTAAAACATCTGGATCTCTGGTTAATCTTAATATAGACACAACGTTCTCACAATACAATTATGAGGATAGTTTTGGCGACTGATATTCATTAAAAAAAACACATTCTAAATATATTAAATTGCATGTAAGTATAAACTCAAACTACCCGATATTAATACTTAAAATTGTAACTCAATGTCTTTTTTATTAATATAAAATTGTATTTCACTTTTTATTAATATAAAACTGTATTTTTTACTCGGGAAAAACTTGTCATAATTAATTGTCAACTATAAAATTGTATTTGTTTTGAGAGGTAAGAAATGGAGACATCTGGAATAACCATTTCTAGTTGTTCACATGGAATGCAGACTAAGTCGTCACCCTTATTTAAGGAAAATCATGCCATCTGGAATAACGCGCTAGTGGAGAGGTGTTTTAGGAAATAACCACGCCACCTGGAATAACGCGCCAGTGGAGAGGTGTTTTAGGCCGTTAACCCATTTCCTTAGGTCCAAGGAAGACCAACTCTTAGCCAGATAAAAACACTTTTATGGTATACTCCGGGGCGATAAATTATTCAAGGAAAACCACGCCACCTAGAATAACTTGCTAGTGGAGAGGTGTTTTAGGCCGTTAACCCATTTCCTTAGGTACGAGAAGGATGAGCTTTTAGCCAAATAAAAACACTTTTATGGCATACTAAATTTGTATTTCATTAGTTTAAGTTGTTTTATTTTTTATTTAAAATGTCATAGATATTATATTAAATTCTTTATTATAATTCTATTATTAATTGTTATTTTTTTAATGAGTATGAATTTTAATTTTAATATTTAATAATATTTCATTAGTTTAAGTTGTTTTATTTTTTATTTAAAATGTCATAGATATTATATTAATTTCTTTATTATAATTCTATTATTAACTGTTATTTTTTTAATGTGTAGGAATTTTAATTTTAATATTTAATAAATGTCAAACATAACTAACAAACTAAATTTTCTTTTTTCACAATTTTTTTCTTATCAATTTTGTTTAAATTAGGGTAGATATTTTTAAAAATCATAAATTTATGTTGATTAATTTTGAAGATGGAATGTGTTAGGGGTTTGTTAGGGTGTTGAATCTAATTATGTATTCAAAAGTGTATTTTAAGTAATAAAAAATAAGAATCTTACTAAAAATTCTCTGTTTCATTGGACCCAAAATGCCATTTCATCTATTAGTTAGAGCATCAATAAATAATAAATAATATGACCATATAACTATTTATTTTAATCTATTAATAAGGGCTTGGAGTAGTTAGTCTTTCTCATAAGTAAGAAAACATGTTAACGACCCAACCTATTTCCATATCACTAATGGGTAATTTCAAGTGGGGTAATTTTCTTTGAATAACCATGATGAGTCCATATGATGATTGTCCCACCATTGGTCTGACACTTGGGTTATGATAGATTTTCTTACTACATAAAAATATAAAATTAAATTAAAAACAAAAACTACGTATAATAATTATATTAAATTAAAAACAAAAACTACCTATAATAATTATATAATCGCCACTCTCTCAACCTATTAAATGGCATAGTCTAACTTATAGATGAAATAGTGTTTTTATCGAAATCCAACAAAATAATTTCAAGATAGAATGCAACGTTTGAATTCTGCAAATTAAACAACAAAAACTCAAGGCTTTAAAAATCTCCATTGGATTTTGATTAAAATTTACCAGAAATGTCATGAAAAAAGCCATTTCATCTATAAATTCGACTAGGCCCTACTAAATCGAAGTTCAATTTTTTTTATTTTTATTTTGCATTAAGAGTAAATATGAATAGAATAATTATTGCACATTTTGTATTAAATAAAAACTAATTGTGCTGAGGTGTTCTCGAACATGGTAGAGATATTGTAATGTTTTGTTTAACATTTTGACTCAATCAAAATAAAATAAAATAAATAATTATAATGATAATTAATAATTAAAGTAGTCTAGATTCATGATGTACCAAGGGCTAAGACTCTTTTAAAATTAGTTTCCCAAATGACATATTCATAATCCTTGCATAGCATTAATATATTTCATAGACAAAATTAATTATTTTCCTAATTATTGTTATAGTTATAATTAATAGTTAAACTAGTCTAGATTCATGACGTACCAAGAGCTAAGACTCTTTCAACATTACTTTTGGATATGACATATTCATAATTCTTGCATAACATTAATATATTTCATGGATAAAATTAATTATTTTCCTAATTATTGTTTGACCTTCCCACGGTATGCAAAGTATCATAATTTTTTTAGCTACAATAATTAAACATTTACAAGTTACCAGGGGATGTTACATTCCCCCCCTCATTCTTAACACCATCTCGGTGTTTTTGCGTCCTCAAAATAGGTTTCAGTATGCTTCCTTCATAATTTTTTCGTCCTCCCAGGTAGCCTCTTCTAGGCTAAAGTTCCTCCACTGCACCTTAACCTAGGTGATAACTCGCTTCCGCAATGTTACTTCTCTATGATCGAATATATGTAGAGGTTTGATTAGGAACTCATCGTCTGATTCAACTTGTATATCATTCCTAATGATAACATTCTTAGGATCATATATATATTCCTTTAACAAAGAAACATGAGAAATGTTATGTATATGTATGTGGCTGCACAAGGCTAGTTGATAAGCCACAGGCCTAATTCGAGCCAAAATTTGAAAAGGGTTGTAGTACCAGGGGGCTAACTTGGAACATCCTGCCCAACACATAATCTTTTTTTAGGCTTCACTCGTACATAGACGTGGTCCCCAACATGAAATTATCGATAGTTTCTTTTTTTATCAACATAGGTTTTTTGTCTATCTTGAACAAACTCCAAATTCGACCTTACTTTTCTTACGACTTCTTCCATCTCTTCCAATATATCAAATCCCAATATCAATTCGTCTTCAGGGCCACTCCAATTTATAGATGTTCTACATTTGCGTCCATATAACACCTCAAACAAGCTCATATTTAGGGAAGCTTGATGGTTATTATTGTAAGCAAATTCCGCCAAGTGTATATAGTCCTCCTACTTCATCAATTGATACATCACATACATTCTCAACATATCTTCAATCACTTGGTTTACACGTTCAGTCTGTCCATTGGTTT
The DNA here is from genome assembly GCA_000404065.3 of Pinus taeda. NCBI lineage: Eukaryota > Viridiplantae > Streptophyta > Pinopsida > Pinales > Pinaceae > Pinus > Pinus taeda. The sequence goes on from APFE031117960.1 coordinate 16,028, forward strand.
GAGGTTGGTATGCAATGTTGAACTGCACTTGAGTACCTAATCCATTAAACAAAGATATACAAAATGCAGATATAAATTTAATATCCCTATCAGAAATTACCACTTTTGGTATTCCATGCACCGTTAAATCTCTTTCATAAATATATTAGCAATTTGAAACATCTTAAAGGAACATTACATTGGAATAAAATGAGCATACTTACTTAGTTTTTCTACTACCACCATTATATAGTCATTTTGTTTCTTGGTCTTAGGTAGGCCAATAATGAAGTCTAATGTGATAGTCCCCCATTTCCATTCCAGAATAGGGAGTGGCTGGAGCAACCTGACTGGGTGTTGGTGTTCATTATTTAGTTGCTGGCATTCCAGGCATTTAACTAAATATTCAACCACTTCCTTTTTCATACATGTCTAGAGGTATTCCTTCCTTAATGCAGTAATCAACTTTTGGTAGCAAGGATGAGTTGCGTAAGGAATTTTATGACAATAATTTAGAATCAACTGCTTGATGCATAGTTGATTAGGAACATATATTCTACTTCGATATATCAACATGTTCTCTTTATTTACCTCATATCCTAGTTGTTGTTTGTTGTTGTTTGGATCATGTGCTTGCTACCATAAAAACCAGTATTCTAGATCTCTTTGGACAACCTCCTTAATCTGTTCTTCAAAAGCAGTTCTTACTTTAGTAAATGAGATTTCATAAACACATTTCAACTTCCTACTTAAGGTGTCTGCAACCCGATTATCCTTTCGTTAAATGTTTAATTTCAAACTCAAACTCAATCAAGAAAGTGATCCAACGTGCTTGTCGAGAATTTATAGTAGGTTGCTTAAAATAATTAGTTAAACTGCTATGATCTGTCACTAATAAAAAACCGTTTCCCAAGTAAATAATGGTGCTACATTTTTAAGGTGTGAATCACTGTTGTCAATTCCAAGTCATATGCTAAATACTTTTGTTCACGATCCTTCAATTTTTTAGATTCACAGGCTACAAATCTATCCTCGTGCACTAATACTCCCCCTACTCCCTCTTTACAGTCATCTGTACAAATAGTAAATTCCTTGTCTTGGTTAACAATTCTTAGAATGGGACAGTAGTAAGTAAATGTTTCAACCAATCAAAACTGTTTTGATTCTCAACTTTCCATTTGAAAATTCTTCCTTTCTTTTGTAGGGTGGTAATGAGATAAGCCACTTTTGACAATCCTTCAATAAATCACATATAGTATCCAAACAACCCCATGAAGGATCTTATATCAACCACATTCCTAGGAACGAGCCATTCCATACTAGTTTTATATTTTATGGGTCTACACCAATTTCATCCTTAGTAATAACATGTCCTAAATATTGGATTTGTTCCTTATAAAACTCACACTCACTGTATTTTTCATACAATTGATGATCCCTCAAGGTTTGCAAAACAATTTGCAGATGTTTTTTGTGTTCCTCCATATTTCATGAATAAACAAGTATATCATCTATAAAGATCAATACAAATTTATCCAAATGCTCATGAAATATACTATCAAAAGACACATAAATGTCATGGGGGAATTAGTTAGGCCAAAGGGTAGAACCACAAATTTGTAATGCCCATAGCGAGTGTTGAAAGTTGTTATATATATATATATATCTTCTTCTGTAATTCTTATCTAATGATACGTTGAATGCATGTCAATTTTAGAGAATACTATATCCCAATTTACCCAATCAAATAAATTGTCAATACAGGGTAAAGGGTATTTATTTTTCATCGCTAACTTATTTAATTGCCTGTAGTCAATACACAATCGTAGAGTGCCATCCTTCTTTTTGACAAAAAGTACTGGAGCTCCCCAAGATGACACACTTAGACAAATTTACTTGTTGTCAAGTAGCTCTTGAAATTGCATTTTAAGTTCAGTTAGCTCAGGGAAACTCATATGATAGGGTGCTCTTGACACAAGAGCCACTCCTAGAACAAGTTCAATGGTAACTTCTATGTCCCTTTGAGGAGGCATTCCAAGGATATTTTTTGGGTAGGCATCAACAAAGTTATGTACAATAGGCAGATTCTCTAGAGTAACAACCTTATCCTTTGAGTTTGTATACCCCACTTGTGCCACATAAATTTGACATCATTTCCTAATACATTTTGCCAATTGTGAAGTTGTGACTGGTCTTAATTTTAGGGGTATTTTCAATCCTTGAACTTCTTGCCTCATACCCTCCTCATCCAAATAACTATTTTTTGTCTTTACATTTTTATGAGATACCAATGATTTTCCAACCAACACATACCAATTAAAAGGTCATAAGATCTTAGGGGTAAAAATTTTAAGTTTTCTACTATTGGTTGTCTTACTAGCTCTACAGGACAATTGTCAACCTTATCCATTACTCTTCTTTTTGCCCCTGTAACTAGTTATACCACCCACAGATTTTTAAATTTGGTGGTTTTCAAATGACATTTTTCTACTATCTTAGGACTTATGTAACTTAAATTAGCCCCTAGATCAATTAAAATGGAGACAGTTTGGCTGAAAATTTTACCTTCAAACTCTACCATGGTCAATTGGTACTCAACCTAGTGATCCTCCACTGCAGCGTTGATTTTTGGCAAGCTCCTTGCAACTTTTCCTACTATGGATGCTTCCTGAATCTGTGCTACTTGTTCTATTCTTTTCTGGTAGGGAATTTTTGACATAATGCGGTTCCCCACATCCCCAACACTGTAATGAAGGTCTAGCTGTGGGTTCAAACTCTTTTTTACCGAACCGTTCATAAGGTTTTAGCTCATTCTGCAATTTAATCCTTTCCTAGGTCCTCCCTGTATAATTTTTCTATTGATTCTTGTAAGACCCTTTAAAATTCATAGACTTCAATCATTTAAAAATTTGTGAGGGTTTAAGACCCTTCTTTTCCCTCCACTTTTTTCTTCCATCCCTATTTTCCTTCATCTGTTGGTAACATATTCACACTTTCCTAATAACTTTATCCATGGTTTTACGATTGTATAATTCCAAACATTCCTTCATGAATACATGCAAACTACTGATAAATTGTTGGACTTTTGCCTTTTCTTCACATATGTAAGGGACATATCGCAACAAGGATGTAAATTATCTATAAACTTATTCATAGAAAGCTTCCCCAAAAAAATAACATGAAATTCCTTTTCTTTTTAATCATAAAATTGTTCGGTTAAATATTTATCCTTAAAATGTTTTTGGAAACTTTCCCAAGTTACTTCTTGTTCCTTAATTCCCATTGTTGGTGTCCAGGTATGAACAATTTATTCACACCTTTTCCTTCATTAATGTATCAATCTAGGTGAGTTTTCTTTTCAAGGCAACACGCAAGGTATATGCAGGGGCAAGGTTACAATCTATCATTGACCAAGGGTTCGTGATTACCAAATCAAAGCATTGCTAAAACAAAAATAGAAATTCAACTGGAGAATTTAAAAGGTTATTCATAGTGATCTAAAGAATCTGCAACAATAATCAAGCAATAAACACAACAATACACAATACACACATAACAAGGAAACATGCAACACCTGATCGGAAGAGTGGTCCTAGCTCTCTGATTAGGGCTGCGTTACTCACATCGAAGGATAGATCAACAAAAAGGTTGTATTGTATTAATATTAACAATGCTGTTACAATACAATGCAGGGTCTGACTAACCCCTGATACAAGAATGACCCATCTTTTATACAGTACAAAGGGGAATAACTTCTCTCCCTTAAACCTGGCAACTATATACCCAAAGATATACATCAGTTTAATCACAGCACTAACACTGAGAGTGCAAGAACAGGAATGATCCAAAACGGGTTGAGAACAACTGCAAATTAGTTATGCTGTTTTGTTGTGGTCGATCAGTTGCTGTGAATCGCGGAACTACTACGATATGCCATGCGATCAACACATGCACTCCATAATCTGTGGTCATAACATGTTTTAGTGGTTTGCATAGGTAAAACCATCATGACTCTTCTTCATTAATTAAATATCCCAAGAGATGAGAAAGGGGAATTACCTCATAGTTTTACATAGTAAATGTATGTGAATGAATACAAAAGGGATGAAAAGAGGAGTGGAAATGCAGCGAAAAGATAGGCTAATTTGGTGCCCAACATCTCCCCCCAACAAGCCTTCTGCATACCTTGTGTAGATCGCCATCTCCACAAGTCTGGGTTGGATAGGTCTGGGTTGGGTGAGATCGTATTCCTCGGCCATTTCTGTTCCCGGAACCTTAAACCCCTATGAGAGAAGAAATTCCTTCCACCAACCATTTGGTATATTATATGCTCGGGTGTAGTGCTCTGCTGGAAACCAAAGGATAGGGTACTGAAATCATATTCCCATCCACAAGACCCCACATGTTTGGATGCATGCCACATAACTTGGCACCTTGCTGGGTGCTCATGCAAAATTTGGTGCTCCAAGCAGTCTTTTGTTTTGGATAGATGTGGGTGACATCATCCACCTTTCTTGACAACTATCCAGGGCCTCTGCTTGAAACGTGACCAATTGTTTGACACAGAGATCGATACACCACTTTTGTGTCTTCGACATCTATTCCTTATTTCCCATAATTTCTAAAAATGTAGTGTGCTTATTGTACATAGTCATTGATCTCTCAGGTTATCCTCTTACCATAAAAGGTTTCGTGGCCTGATTTGACTCGAACATGTCAGAAGCCTTCTGCCAGATTATCTGATTAAAAGTGTAAGAGGTGAGGGCCCTTAAATGAATGTCCCCCACATATGGAACTAGATTAAATTCTCTCTCAATGCATAAGAGATACCCATGCATGTAAAGCTCACACATCAAATGCTGATTTGGCACATTATGGGCTCCCAATATCCAGAGGAACTGTACACCATCCTCAATCTCGTGACTAATTTCTTTCTAGATGCTTTCCAAATAGAAGAAAAGAAAGTGTTCATGTGAAAATAAAGAATAATTGGAAGTGCGAGGGTGGCATGCCATCACTTCTTGTGCTAAATGGAACATCTACTCTTTATCGATTTTCAACTTTGCCACTTGCCTTTCCAGTTGCTCCAACTTGAGTTGTTGCATTACATGCCTCAATCAAATTATATCAATGTGCTCCACATATTCGAAGATAGCCATGGATGCTCGTTCTTGGGCTTTCTTCGCCTTGGTCTGATATCGTGCCATGGTGGATTTCCGAGTTTGTACTTCAGCTGTCAAAGAAAACTCAAGGCCTTCAAACAAATATTCTATTGGGTCTGTCTGAGTGGCAAAAGAAGTTGTTGCCACTCCATCTACCTATTTCCTTGCTTCGGTTGTCATGGTTTTGGGCTTCTTAGCCTGACGCTTATATTTTTTCATGTGTTTCTTCAGCCGGTGCATCTGTTTCCTCAGCCTCTTAACCTCTATTTTGAGCCGCATTGTTTCTTTGAATTGCAGTTGATATTTCTGCTTCATAGGCATCCTTTGTTGCTCACACAATTCTACCCATTCTTGTTTGACCACCACCTCATTTGGTACTGTAGCCAGTTCGATTGGTGGTGGATTACTCGAGGGAGTATCCACAGGGTTAATCAATGGGGCTTCTTTTCTTGGTCTCTCTTCCTAGGGAGCAAACACTTCCTTACTGTCTCCTGCCTCGTCCTGTAGTAAAGCTATCTCGATAGATGGTGGGCTCACTTGATGGATGTCCATCGGTGGTTCAGCCAAACTTTCCCTTCTAGGTTCCCTCATTTCAAAAACACCTACCTCTTCCTCTATTTTGGGTTCCTGGAAAAGGTCTCTGTGGAGGTTCGTGGCCAACTAACCTATGGCAGCTGGTTCCTTATTCGACCCGTCAAACTTCAAAATCAGCAGAACGGCCACATCCTCCTCTGTGTGTTGGGTAGAGCGAGACACCCTTGCCCCTCTTGGAATGGAAAAGTAAGAGGAAAATTGAAAGAATTTTCCTACTTGATCTATCTCGGCCCCAGTTGTGGCCTCGAGATCTTTCCCTCTATCTGCAGTGTCTCTGCTATGAGTTGAAACCCTTGCCTGTGTAGTCCCCTATTCTGAGGTTGACGCTGGTTCTTGTGGAACAATGTCAGTCCCAACATTTAATTCCTCTGTATTCTCCAGGGTCAGACAGGTTGATGGTGGTTCTTGTGTAAAACCACCTTCCGTATCCAGCAGTTCTTGAACATAAGATGCTGACATTGTTTCTTCCAGCACGACATTGATACAAATGTATTCTTGAATCATCACATCAACACCATCCATTATACCCATAGCCTCTCCTTTTGTTGTCCCCATGGTTCTTTCAGCTTCAGGTCCCTCTCATCCTGGTTCATCTTCCTCCTTT
>APFE031117964.1:0-11125 GCA_000404065.3 Pinus taeda
GGCAGATTTAACTTCATATTTTTCCCTTATAAAAGGTCTTCATCAAAGAGTGACTGTTAAGACAGTTCAGCAACAAAAATTTACAAGCTCCCCTTTAATGTGTGCTTGTCTTCTTTTGGCAGACTCTTCTCAAAACAAATTTAGATCGACTAGGGAGCTCAAGGGACTTTCAGTCTGTATTTCTTTCCTTCTCCATACTTGTGTAACTTTCTTCTTTTGCATGGGTCTAGCTTGTGTAAGAGCCCATGTCAAGTTACAATTTCGTGCCATATGCCCAATGTCATGACACTTGAAACATTCAACATTTTTCATGAATAAAAATTCATGATTTCTTCTTGTGAAATTATTTCTTGGAGATTGTCAAGGACCACAACATCTATCTCCATGAAATGCTCTACAGTCTTTTGCCATATGACCAAAGTTTGAGCAAGAATAACAATAACCAAAAAATGAACTTTGGTACCTGGGAGATGGAGGTTTCCTTGATGTACTTCGGAAGCCTTGCTGCCTTGAGATCCTTTGATGATCACCATTGCCTCTTGCCTTTTTTCCATCAGCTACATTTCTTCTTGGAGCTGGTTTTCTACTTGGAGCAGGATTTCTTCTATGGCAGCCTTCATTTTTCTCCTTGCCTTTGCTGGAACTAGGAGCATCACCATTTCTTTCTGGCTTCTTCACATCTCCTTTGCTTAAAGAATTTTCATCCTTGTTTGAGGATTCACCTACATACCCAAGTCCTGATTTATCAGATGGAAATCTGTGATAGCTGAGCATGTCATCCAAAGCTTGAGAGCTCTTCATGATTTTGTTCATCCCTTCAACCTTCTTCCTAAGGAGGACAATCTCTTCTTCCAATCTTTCACACTCATTATTCTTCTTTGCAAGTTGTTCCTCAGTTTCTTCCTTGCTACGAGTAGCTTCAGCTGCTGCTATTTTAAGAGAGATGATATCTGACTTCATTTTGGAGATTTCTGCTTGACTGCTCTCCATTTTCTTTTCAGCTTCTTGTGCCTGCTTCTTGGCTTCTTGTGCCTGCATCTTGGCTTCTTGTAGCTCAGACTTAAGGGAGGATACCTCTACCTTGTACTGTCCAATCTCTTCTACAAGTTTGTTCACTCTCTTGTGCCTTTGTTCAAGTTGACTTGACAAGGCATCTTCCCGCTTCTTTGCTTTATTCAACTGATTTTTCATGGATATGACTTCTTCTTGATGCTTCCTTCTGCTTTCATCAAATTTCTTCTTAAGCTTGGCAAGCTTTTCATCCCTTTCTTGCACTTGAAGCTTGATGAGATCAACCTTCTCATTTTCAGCTTCTATGATGGGTTCAGAATTTCTTTCTTCACTGATGGTCATGGTCAGTGCTCCCTTTGCATGAAGCTCATGCAGTCTGTCCCATATATCCTTTGCTGATGAATATTTTCCTAGATTCTTCTTTACAAAATCAGGCAACCCATCCAAGATTATCTTTGCTGCTTTTGCATCATACTCTTTGGATTCTCCATCCATTTTTCTATCATCAATCACTGACTCCCAAACTTCAATGCCTTCAGACTTTAAGAAAGTCCTCATTTTTATTTCCCATATATCAAAGTTCCCTTCAGACTTTAAAGCCTCAAATAGAATGCTTACAAATTGATTGTCTTCTATTTTAACAGAGGAGGGAGACACAACCTTAGGGGATTTGGACACTTTCTTCTTTGACCTTGCCATTCTTAACTATGCTCCTAATACCTGACTGTGTTTTTAAAACCACTGACTGTTTTTTTTAACAGCAACTCAAAACTTGAGAAATACCTGAATCCCTTTGGCTGAAACTTCACACAGCTGGAGAATCTTTAATGCTGCTGCAACAAGGGTCTTTCCTTCAGCTTCTTTGACACTCCAAAGAGCATGAACCTGCTCTGTCACCATCAAAGAGCCTGGACTAGCTCTGATACCACTGTTGGGTATTTTTACTTCTGTTTGTGATGGGATGGGAAAATACCAAAACCATCTAAATATAAAGCACAGAGGCTATGCTCTGTTTCCTTTGCTCTACTCCAGGATCTTTACCCTTAAAAAAAATTCACTGAACAGAGTAATGCACCACCATAAAATGATTTCTATTCATTAAAATAAGTTCACAGTTACACATTCATCCTCTTTGCTAAAGGAATTTACCAAAAACAAGATTAAACCAAAACTCTGTTTTCACCTGAGAATTTACAGAGACATATTCATCCTCTTTTACTGAGAGGGATTCACCAAAACATTACAAGATAAATTACTCTACCTCCTATGAAATTTTACACCACTGTGTAAATATTTCATTTACATTCACTGCTGTGTGAAAACAAAACTTACAGGGAGTTACAGAGTTACCTTTTCACTTGTGTGAAACAATACATGGTTTGAAAACCAAAACAACCCACTGGTTTCATTTACTTCTCCTCCTCCTACACTGTTGTGCATTCTTTTTCTTTTTACATTACAAAGACAAAGAAAATCTTTTCACTACTGCTGCATAAGAATCCGTTTTCATTACAGACCACAAATATTCATGCACCTCTGTGCAATCCTCCCCTTGCCATAAAATATTTACGCTCTGGTTTTTCACGGGTGGTGCGGACCCTCTGTGTTTTACATTTGCTGCCCCTCACACTAAAACTACACATGCAATAACATATTACATTTCATTTTAATCCCCGCGGGTTTTCCTTTTTTTTACATTACAGAAAACATTGGGTCAACGCTTATATTAGAACATATATAAAATAATAAAAATAAACTTACGAAATAGTTTGGCCCATACTCCGTGTTAAATCGCCGTAAATAAAACATTTAAGTCTTTACCCAAAAACTGTGTCAGTGTATTAACTTAGGGTATGGGATATGGTCCACGCACCATTGATTTCGGCAGACCCGTATGTACCTTGCACAGGTTTAAATGGCGGAGTGCTTTCCAGAAAATCAAACGGCGGAGAGAGAGGCAACGTGATCAGATGGATATCGGATAGGGTAAGAAGACCGGAAGTTACCTTCCGACGGATGTGACTTGCTGATGTCAGGCCAGCATCACTGCTTGGACAGTTGTCAGCTCCCAATTGCATCGGAGCTCGTTGCACGGAAACTACCTTTCGCTGAAGGGTGGTGCGATATGATCCTGCCGGTTTCATGGTTTACTTCAGTGGTTTTGGCACTGCGGTTGACTGTTGACCGCGCGGTTTAGCTGCTGGCCTCCTGCGCGCACAGGGGAAATTACCATTTCCAACAATGGAGTATCAAGCCATACAAGCAGGTTGCATTTTGGCCGTAGTTTGGCCCTCCTGCATGGATGCCAAAAACGAATGAAATCGGATGCAAGCTCTGGGTGGTTTTGGCAGAATATTTCCGTCAGACCCGACACCTAAGCATTGAAGGATGCATGCCTCATCCGATGCAGCTCTCGAGCATATTTCTCAAAGCATTAAAAAATAATAATAATAATAATAATAAGGTCCCCATAATGAGATTAGGATGTGAGAATATTTTAACGGAGTCAGCATTCCAGCAAAGCATTTGTGATCTCATTTTAAATGTAATAATGAAATTTAATATCGGAAAATAAAATACGCTTTTGCTGTAATTGTTCTTTGTTAGACAAGGTTAGGATTTAAATCAGTTTAGGATCTTGAAGGGGACGTTAACAGGCCTTAGATTATTGAGTTCTCTTCTGTTGAATAATTCATATTTAATTACTAGAAGTTGTGAAGGATTTTAAGTTTTGGGTACCTCATGAAAGCAGTTTTCTGAAGTTTTGGGAAATGTGATAGAGTACCAGTTGTTAGACGTTTTAAGGTAATGTTGGACTTTTAGAATGCATTCACAGTTTTCGGAATATTGCTATGCTATGTTTAACGGTTTGCAATTAACTAAAGGTTCCTCTATAGATATATGCAACTGAGGAAATCAAAATGTTCACAGATTGGACCTTTTGAACAACTTAGTAAGCTGCTTGTAGTGTTTGTTGGCTGCAAAGATGGTTTTGAGATGTTGGAGAATTTAGATACTTTCAATATATAAACAACATTGATTAACTGGTTTGTATGAGAAAGTATTGAAAGCAAAACAAACCATCATTTATCCAAAACAAGTCAATTCACTTGTGAATAGCCAATCAATGTGTGAAGGGCTCAGAGAGATTACTCGAAGGCAAGAAAGCCTACTTGATAGGTTTAGTATTTTCTGCTATATAGTTGAAACGTTGAACTGGAAAAATAGATATCAAAATCCAAAGGAATTGTTGTTGTGATAGAAAACCATGAAACTGCAACTATATGTTTATAAGGTTTGCTGTAATGTCTAAAGGCTTTTCATATTTTTTCCGAGATTATTTACACTTCTGTTGGCTACTTGCAACAGTGATTAATCCTTTCTGTAAGTTGCTTGCACTGGTGAAAGTCCTTTATTTAAGTTATTTAAGGCCGGCAACTGTCCTGTATGAATGGGCTCGTCGTTCTTCTGAAGGCCTCTCGGTTTTGGATATTTTTATCTGAGATCCTTTATAATTAATGTAACAAAGGAATTTTAGTATAGCAGTCTTTGCTTCTTTGAGGCATGTTTTGTACAGTTGCTTTAGAGGTGATTGCTAGGATTGGGGTTGTTGTTCCTTAAACTCCACTTTCATAAAGACTGGATTGGACGTAATTATGTGGAGCACTGCCAGAGGAAGGGGGGTTAACTCCCACCTTTTACACTTAAGATAACGCTACAGTCTTGTGCTTCCATCTACAGCCACATGCAGGCTTGGTTTGATGCTGCCAGTTACGGCCACACGCAGCAGTAGATGACAGTCTCAATGAAGTAGGGGAAACTCACGTTTTTGGTGAGATTTTGGTGGGATTGGGCTGTCAGTTAAGTGGGGAAATTTCCTCCACATTTGGCAAAGAATTGGCATGCACCGACAGTCAATGATATGCTTAGCCAGACTTAAGGAGACAACGCTGCCACCTACAGGTCGTCACACAACAAATTCGATGGGCCCCATGGGGATGGTATCCCGCTGAACAGTGCGTCGATGGGCTGTTGAGGGTGTTGAGGGTTCAGCACCGTTCCTCAGCTTCTGTAAGACAAACTGTTTTCTCCTTTGCTGTTCGATTATTGTGCAAGTGTGCCCAATAATTAAATTCAAATACATATACAGTTTTCTTGCTTTTATACTTTGTTATTTCTGTATTCTTCAATGGGATATTCACGAGTCAACCCAGATTTAAAAAAAAAAAACAAAACAAAACAAAAACAAAAACAAGAATCGTTTTAGAGATTTTATTTGATACCCATCTTTGCATTCTGTGATGTGTTTATGATAAAATTCCCCAATTCTAGCACCTTATCCCAGGAAATTTGGTTTCTTTGCACAACCGTTGAGTTTTATATGATTTGACTCCAAGAGGGCGTTCTATAGGAACGAAGGAGTTTCATCACACTGTGAATTTGTCTTTTGGCATAGAGTTAGCCAACGCAGCCATATGGGTTTTCAACTGCAATTTTATATGATTCCCAACGCATGGTGTATAATCTTCCCAAGACCACTTGTTGGGTAGCTTCAATAGCTTCTTCAACATAGCCCTTTAAATGGTTTTCAGTGGTGCCTTATATCGTGTGGTTATGTTTTAACACATGCATATTATACTCATCAATGCACTGTTTAATATACTCCCTTCCTTCGTGAGATTTTAAAGTTGCCTCCATTGAATTCTATTAATGTGGCCTTTGTGGATTGTGATAGTTATACTCTTATAATATTTGTGGCCGCACTTTATCATAGCTTCATTGATGACAACTTCAAATATTATCATTTAGCATATGCGTGTCTTTGGACATGATAATATTTCTGATCCATATGTTAATTCTTCCGAAGTTCCAATCTCAAACATCGGATCCGAGATACAGAAAATTTTCCATCTTGGGATGAGAATTTTCAGGTGTTTGTTGTAAACACTGTTAAAGTCTTGCGGTTGTTCTCTGGAATTTTGATTGATGCTAATTTATGGCCTCCGTATATGCATCAATCGCTGTTGCAAATTTTGCTATATAATCGTTTGTCTCTTGGTGTCGAGATAAGCACTAATTAATTTAAAGCAAAAAGTTTTAGGAGGATCCAAGGCCCATTTGATCCTCGATGAAAATTATTGCTGCTATGAGAACATTTAAGACAACCTGTACAGTGATGCTTCGTCTATTCTATAGAATACTCTCAAAGTTACAAAGAAATCTTTGTTTTTTGCTGTCCATGTGTCCATATGGTAAATTAGTACTCATGCCAAAGATGGCCTTTCATTCTCATAAATGGGTATAGGGGTTATCCTTTCTACTGAACCCATTAATATTTTATCCTTTATAACAAGGAGTGCACAGGCTAAAATAAAGATAGAACCAAATTATGATGGCATACTTCATTGAATGGGAGGGTCACCCGATCACCTAATAAAGAAACTTGTCACACATAGTGACATGTGTGCACTTCAAAATGATTAAACGATTGTTTAAAATATTGAGCAACAAGGGTGTTGTCTCTTCAGAGAACCCTGCTATGTTTCTTTTGACAGCATCTTGTGCATGTGATATTTTTAGACATTGAGGACCATCCAAACTTTCGCTGTCTCAGGTAATTAGCTGTATTTTGTAGGAAATATTTCCAACTTGGTATGTGTTTGATAAAATTTGCACTTGAACAATTTGTGGATTCTCAGATGCTTTGAGATGTTTTGCTTATGAAGTATGAAGAATAAAATATAATGAAGCATCTAGGGAGAAGGGGTTAGTGGGCTCTAACTTAAACGTTCTTACGGTTTTAAGTTGTTGCTTCATAATTGGTTTGTTCTCTCATAATGAGGGTAAATTGAATGGCGCCATGTCAATGGTAAAGTGGCAATGTTGCTATTTCCGTTCAAGGTTCAGATCCCTTATATAAATTTTATATGGTTGCCCCTTGTGGGTTGTTTCACAGCATCTTAGTTGAAGGATCGTTTCCCTGAGTTGTGAAACATTCGGCTCTTACTTGGTCTAATTATTTTTTTATATATATATTTGTTTCATTTATAAACTTAAGGATGGAGCCTGAAGTCAAGCCAGCTAGCCTTTGAATTGCATTTGCTATGCAAGTGCAAAGTAGATCAATGTTGCTTCAGTCAATCTCCGGGTTTTGTTTATAAATTGAACAAACGATTTGCAGTCATTTACGATAATGCTGACTGCTTTAGCTTTTAATTTTGAAGAATTATTATTGTTGTTTACCGTAATGCTGACATTTATGGCATTCATTTACGTTATATGGAGACCTATTTTTACTGGTTAAATTTTGTTTATACCATTTATGTAAAGAATAATGTCTAGTGATCTATATAATTTTATTTAATTAGAGAATAGCCACAGCATCTTTAATTAAATAAAATTATACATTTTGATTGGTTAGATCACATAAAGATTATTTAGACATTAAATTGTAATTAATTAGACTAAATATAATAAATTTTATCCCACAGGAATTTTTATTATATTTGTGTAATTAATTCGGATAAAATTTCATAACCTACCCACAGGAGTTATGAATGAATAGTTTTATCATAAAGTTCAAAACAATGAATAATTGAATCTGCTTGAATTAAAAATTTTGCCCAAAGGCAATTTTATGTCATTAGATTCAATTCTGAGCATGATTTACATTGGTAAAAACATTAAGCCTCAATTTTATCGGATGTTTCCGAGTGAATAATTGAATCTGATTGAATTAAAAATTTAGCCCACAGGCAATTTTTATGTCATTAGATTCAATTTGAGCATGATTTACATTGGTAAAACATGACATTTTATTAAGCCTCAATTTTAAGTTTCTTGAAAATGACTTGATCAGTGGGAGCGATCAAACCAGAAACATAGTTTTTGAGAAGGATCATTCAGAATCTCACCCTTCCACTATGGAAGACAAGTTCGTTTCCTGTTTTGAGGCTACTGTACATGGTGTATGGCTTAAGAATTTCATTTATGGGCTTAGAATTATGGATTCTATCTCTAAGCCATTAAGAATATATTGTGATAATTCAGCTGCTGTTTTTATGGCTAAAAAGTGGGAGTCGAAATAAACACATCGACATTAAGTATTTAGCTATAAGGGAACGTGTTAAAGAAAAGAAAGTGGTCATTGAGCACGTCAGCACTGAATTGATGATCGCTGATCCTTTGACTAAGGGCATGCCACAATTTAAATTCAAGGATCATGTAATGAAAATGGGACTTGGTTCCATTATGTAGTTTCTCATTGTATGGACAATGAAATTCTTAATTATTGTAATGTTTTTTCTCATATTTATGTGCACCTTAAGTTGATTAGAGAAAATTCATTTAAGAAGGACCAAGAATAAACATAAGGTTTATTCATTAAGAAATTGTTGCCACATAAAGTATAATAAGAATAAATACATAGTAATACATGGAAGATAATACTCGTTATTAGAGCACTTATCGCCATGATTCATGTATCTATTACTTAATACAGATTATCAATGGTTTGTTGAGACATTAAGTTTGGAAGTATGGACCAAGTGGGAGAATGTTAAGCTCCATTAATTTTTACCTACAGTTATGCAGTCTTTCCTTAATTTTTGGAAACCAACTGCACCCTCGTGTCTGCTTTGCTATTGGCAAAACTTTAGGACTCTATTTTTCCCTATGGACTTCTTTGGCATGTTGAGAGAGTGAATATGGATGGTTTGTGGTTGGAAGCAGTCCGCGGAAGTATGTGGGTAGGTTCGAACGTGCCACGGTGCATACTACCCTTGTGGAAAGTTGGCATTCATTGCTGCGTATATGACCACTCCATGAGATACCACAGTTAAGTATTCGGAGAGCAATTCCCCATTCATGGTTTCTGTTGCAAGAGTAAAGACATTTCTTGCAACGGTAAGGACTGTATGTATGCTGAAGCTTTTGCAGTACTATTTTGGGGTGATCTGCTCTCAGAAGGTGCAGTATTAAGGTATGTTGTTGCTTTTGGTCGCTTTCAGGCTTTTAGAATCCAATGATATGATAATCTCCTGCCCCGAAGCCCCAGGTCCGGGCATGAGATCTATGACATGGAGTCGATTCTTTATTTATTTAAAGGTAAACCTCAAATGGATATTTTCAATTGTAAATCGTTTTGATGTGCAAAGCGTCCAACAACAATTTGTTTTTTGGGATTTAAAGCATAAACGGTTTGTATAATTTAATCCAGTCCAGGGATGTGGATGAAGTAGAAGCTGGTAAAGTGGAGGCGCTCGCAAGATTCAAAGAAATTGGAAGCGTTTTGGCGTGTGTAGGTGAGGCGGATGAAGAAGAGCGTGGAAGAGAAAGAAGGTTGAGCTGTGCATGGTAGAGCCCAATGGAGGTCCAATATATAAGGGCATATAGAGCAGGTTGCGTAACCTACTTACCGGATAGTTCCGGTTCTGCTATTTTTGAGGATGACCAAGTCAAAAAAAAGCATTGAACCTTTTTTGGGCATAATGATATGTCAACAACTCAATTCCCAATCTTATAGAATTTTAAAACAAATACACCCTTCAAATTTGAAAGCATCTTTCTACCAGTATTTACAATTTCAATAAAGAAATTTGATTATTTTGTAATTTTCTTATCTGTGTTTGATGGACAAATAATCTCATAATAAACAATTTATTCATCAAATTCTATCCCTTCCTCTCCATTAGCCATTCACATGATATTGTCAAGGTCTGTCTGAAACATAAATACAAAGTCCGTAGAATTTATGAATATCAATATTCTTAGGTTGGTATGGTTATCTATATTAAATTTGATTATTTTTTATTATTGTTATAATCCAATCAAATGGTCTTTAACATAAATATATAGTTATGTTTTTATGGTAGAATTTATGAAGGTTAATATTGTTAAGAGAATAATTTCAACAAAATCACATAAAAAACCATTTGTCGACACGTTTCGAACCAATCAGTGTGGTTCATCGTCAAGATAAGTTGAAGAACCAGATCTAGCCTAGAATGTTAAATAGTCTGAGCAGAGATTCCAACAGCTAATTAACAGCTAATTTGACTAAAGAACCCGGGTTAAAAATTAAATTTAATAATATTAATATTATAAATATTTAATAATAATTTTTAATTTATTTTATGGAAAAAAGTTAAATCAGGTAAAATTATATAAAATAAATTCATGGTTAGTTTAGAATTTAATTCAATAATTTATTTTAATATTAATATTAATATTATTATATTAATAAATAATTTATTTTATGAAATTAAGTTAAATTAGGTAAAAAGATATAAAATAAATTCCTGGTAAGTCTCTCAAAAAATTAATTTATTAATAAATATATATATTATTAGTATAAATAAATTAATAGCATAATAATAATATATTTAATCAATTTCCATATTTATTTAAATTCAATATATAAATTTAATTATTTAATGGAAAAAATAAAATCAGGGAAAACAAAAAAAAGGATATAAACTAAAAAACATGGATAGTTTCAAAAATTAATTTAACTTAAATTATATATATATATATATATATATATATATATACTATATATATATATTATATACATAATAATAAAATTATAAATTAATAATAATAAATCATAATTTATTTGAAAATCATTTAATTATATAAATTAAATTCATTTATTGGAAAAAAATAAATAAAATTAAAATAAAAACTAAATAAATAAATTAATTAAATATAAATCTATATATAATTTTTTTTAGGGTTAGTTTTAATTTTTTTTAATAATATAATAATAATATATATTATATATATATATATATATTATATTAATTTATTAATTAATTTAAACTAATAAATATATATATCTTAATAATACTAGGTTGATTAAGATACAAGGTAATCTAGGAATCAGGAAACCTAAGAGAAGAAGGAATGAGGCGGCTAGAAAGACAGGGCTGGGATCCAACAACTACTGATCTTCCAGCCGTCATCCCTATTAAGATTTTCAGGCCTTTTTTCAATCTCCAGGGCCTCTCTAAACTTCTGATGGTGAAACTGCCCAACCTTTGCAATGACGCGCGCTTCTTCAATACATACATGATGTTTAGTCTTCTCGGCATGCTCTGGAAGGGCTGAGGAC
>APFE031117967.1:0-26004 GCA_000404065.3 Pinus taeda
ACGCGGCGCGATATTGTTTTTGGGTGCGTACAATACGCAGTTCAGTGAAAGGAGAAGAGCGTGGCCACGCAGTCCAGAAGAAGGAGATCTGCGGGTATACGCAGAGAAGCAGAAGGTGAACTGCGTAGCAACGCAGGCCAGTAAAAGAAAAACCGCGTATCTGTGTTAAGATCTTCTGTTGGTTTAATTTTTCTGTTGATAAGGTGTTCTGGGTTCTGTTCTGTTATTGTTGATCTGGTTATTACAGCTGACTGTATAATTTACATGTACTTGATGATCATTTGATGTATATGAATCCAGTTTGAAAATTTATGAAAAGTGGTCCTTGAAAAGAAGTTGGGGGTTGTAGCTCCCTTTCAGGAGAGACTGGAAAACGAGAGAGAGTTGTAGCTCTCTGCAGGTTGCAGCCTGCGTACTGGTAAAGGAATGCACCAGTACAAGACCATTGTAAAAGGAGTTTCTAATTTGAAAGAAGATAGAGACATATTGCAGCAGGTGGTTTTCACCCACATTGGGTTTCCACCTTATATCTGGTGTTCTTTGATGTGACTGTCTGTTTTTCTTGTTCATGCTCATTATTTATGGTATTGGTATGCAAAAATAATTCAAAGTATAAATAAGAAAGATTTGGTAAAAGAATTAGATAATACTGATTCACCCCCCCCTCTCAGTATTATTGTCAACAATCCATATATGCCTCTACAATTCATGTGATGTAATAAAAAGCATAAGGCATGTCCTACTAGAAGGTGGATCCAATGCTTTTAAGACCCTAGGAAAATTTCTAATATGTGATTGTACCTTAAGGGAAAATTTAAGCCATTTATATTGATCTTTTGATTTGATTTCAATCTACCTATAGCAAAGAAAATAATCCACGAATGAGAATATCACTACTAGTGAACCATTAATGATCTGGTCAATCAATGGGATTGGATAGTTATCTTTTGGTAATTCCCTATTGAGTTCCTTTCGATGACAAAAACATGAATTGTACCCTTTTTTTGTGACAAGAATGATGTTGGAAACCTATTCAATTAAGGAAAATAGACATATGAACTAATATTTAAGTAATTTTTCAACATCTTCCTTAAGGATGTCAAGTTTGTGAGGGTTTATTGGGTGAAGTCCTTTCTTCAGTAGATTATTTATTTCATCCATATGGCTATCGATGATACATAAATCTTCATATGTACAAGTGAATACATATTATAATTATATGAAAATAGTAATATAGGTAGAAATATCATTTGGAGTGAAATTCACTACAATCATGATGTTTTCTATGATCCTGGGTTTACAAAAAATATCAATGCGTATGATTTGAGAGATACTCAATACATTTTCTTTAGGTAACACATCATGTTCCACGATAGGATGATGCACCCAATTAGAATTTGAATATTCATTCCAACTAGTATATTTCACAATCTACTCTATACATATTACGAAATAATATTTTGATGTTGATAATATATAAAATATTTCAATGTGAACCTTAAATAAAACAATTATACATATATTCTTTTGAAAAAATGTAAAGAACTTCATATTAGGAAAAATGATGTACAAAATTTACACAACCATAATCATGTCAGTTCTTCTGGTGGAACTAGGTTTCAGACCATCTTCCCACCATGGGAAACCAATAGGTCATTGCTTGAAATCTAGGATCAAAGAAATATCTATTCATGGGAAAATCCAAAGTTAGTAACATACATAATCGGTGATTGTAATAAAAGAAATAGCGTGTGAGAATTTTCCTTATGGCTAAGAATACAAGCCATTCAAAAAGATGCTTCAAACATTTTTCTTTCCTTTAGAAGTTGTTGAGCCATCAAGTGTGCTATGAGGCCAGAATTGTGCTAGTGCATATTTTGTCTCCTCCTCAATGGTAAGACAACCATAAGAATTCAAAGCTTGATATGGTTGTTCCTTATTAGCTGCTCCACTCACTTGACATTTTATTTTCATATAATCAATAATTATCGAAGAGGAAGGGCCGAGGGGAAGCGGGTGAGATTGAAAGGGAGTTTATACCATCTTGGGAGCTAGTGTGGGAATGTTAGAGTCAGATAGGAGAGAAGGAGATGTCAAAGGAGTGGATAAGGCCCCGTAGAGATTCGCGGAGACTATTAATTCTTAGAATTAACAACCTTCCTTATGGAAGCTTCATTGGCTTGTTGTTGCTTCTATAATGGTCTGGCTAGTAAAATTTTAAGGCCCAATGCCAACCACCTACGTTCCATAATTCATCAGCTTCCACGGAGGACACATTGTGTGGTATGCTTTCATGAATATTTGGAATGAAGACATTAGATTTTTTAATCAAAATCTACAGCATGGGAATGATGATCACGACCACATCCATTGCCTCCATTGCATACACATCTACTCTCCTGAACCATAGTAGCAGGTGGGAGAATGAGGAGGAGGAATTTAGAATCACTGAGGGAATTGTAGCTTTTATTTTGGAAGGAAATAAGAGTATGATAGCATGAGTGATAAATCATGAAAAAATTGGCTGACAAAAGAGCCAAAGAAATTTTTAGACATACATAATGTTTTCCATCGCCAAGTAAGTGAATGAGGCATTAGTGTTAAGTACAAGGAGGTCACACAGAGGATATGGAGCAGTCGATTAAGCATCATGAAATCGATGGATTAGCATACGGAGTGGGCATATTGAAGTCAGATGAGAGCCACCTTCCATGTGAATGCATGGTGATGATAAATGCCTATAAGAGAACCATCAAATGCCACCCAAATTAGTAGGAATTTTATATCAACTTAACATTTATAAAGAGAAGAAAATTGAATTTAAAATATTTTTTTCTTTGTTAATTTTTTTTTCCACTTAGTAATATCAAGGAGATGTTAAATTTCTTTAATACTTAATAAAATTTCATAACAGACATTTAGAAAATATTCACGAGAAGAAGAAATTTAGTGTAAACAATAAATAAATAAAGTGAAGGATATTTTTCATTTAATTAATTTGTGCTTTCTAATTCAATGACATCATGGAGATGTATAATTCCTTCAATATTTGATATGAATTAGAATTTAAAATACATTAACAAAAAGGGAAGATTGGCAAGTATGCATTTTGTATATAAAATAATTGAAAGTATTATAATGAATGATTCAAAAATTTTAACGGTGTCTATCTCAAAATGAAGGAGGTGTAATTTTTTCCTTATTTATCTTTGAGTTGACATATGGCACGAATGTGTGTGTCTATGTGTCTATGTTGTAGTGGTATAGATAAATATCCAAAATTTCAAATATATATATATATATATATTAATATATATTATAATATATATAATATAATTATATATAATATATATATATAATAGATAATATAGATAGATATATATATATATATATATAGACTTAATTTTTATATATATTATAAAATTAGGATAACATGAAGGTTAAAGTTTACCTTGATGAGTGTGACCAAACATGGGGGATTAATGGGGGCAGGGGCCATAGACAAGTTGCATAGGACAACCAAAATATTCTACACACATGTGAATGAGATTATTGCCTGAACGATTGTTTTTTTAGAAGTTGATTTTTCTAGATATCGGAGTTTTGGAAGGTGGTAGGGGAATGTTGACTATGCATAGACCGCTAACCTACGCATGCTCATTCAAGTGGTTTCTTTAGAAATAAAGGGAAATGCAAGCTATAAGGGCTTGTGATTTGGTCACTATGGTGTGCTAAATTGCATGGTTTGACACCTCAGTGAGCTTAAACGAGGTGAACTATCCTTTGGATTGTGAGACATGGTGAGGACAAGAGAACTACTAAATTTTCTTGCTACAGGAGTGAAATAGGCTATTTTTATTCTCTTCCTTGTTTAGTAAGAAATATGGCTCTACCACTAGGACCTAAGAGTTCCTTTGTAAATGGAATTTTGGATGTGGTGGTCCTTTTTTTTTTTTGGGTTCCCTCATCTTTACACTTTCAAGAATTTGTTATGGTCCGTATTGTCTTTAGTGGTATTTATTGCACGTATCTATCACCAAATTTTCTTAGGGTTGAGAGATGTAGTTTGAGGTCTCAGGCTCACTACCTTTGTCCTTGGTTTCTTGGGGTATTCTATTCAAGAGGAAGTATTTTAATCATGGGGGTGCTTCTTTAATGATAATTGTGGAAGAATATGTAATTTTTTACAATTTTTATCTTCTTGAGTTTTGAAGTGGGATTTGATTACCAAGCTAGAACAGTTGGGTGGCTGAATTAAATTGGTATTTGTGTTTTGGATTATATAGTGGAATTCTTAGATGAAGGAGGCATGTCGTGCAAGGTGGGTGACCTCATGAAGTCCTGGTTGGCCATTGCAGGTGCGTAGGAGAAGTGGAGGGTGATGGGGGTGTTGAGGCTATTCATGAGGGTGAATAAGCTCATGAATATGTTTCATCACCTAGCCATGTGGAAGCACCACCATCTTTAGAAGGTTTATATAGGAAGTTGCAGAGTCTTATCGCACTGGTGGTGGAGCTACGAAAACAGAGAGATGATGACTAATATGAGGTGATAACGTTCATGATTGACTAAAAACATAATAAACATGAAATTATGGACAAGACGAATTCACTCATAATGAGCCAAATATTGACTAATAAGTGATTAGATCATATTGAGGGTCAGATTGACCACCTAGAGATTCATGTTTATGGGGCCCCTAGAGCCCCAAACATTTATTGTTCTGGATAGGAATTGTCACCCCTCATAATATTTGACACAAGTTGTTTTCATATGTATTCTATGTGTGTTTTGGATGCTTTATGCATTTATTCTAAGGATACAATGTAAATTTTAGCACTTTGGTATCACCTTTTGTATATTTCTCCTAGTTAATAAATTTGGTTGGAATGAGGTTGGGGGAGAAGCATACCTCAAAAAAAAAATTTCTACATTTCAAAGAACTAATAGAATCTATTTGATCAAAAACAAAAATATAAGCATAGCTTTCAAAAGGTGTTTAGATTCATGTGTTTCACATGTCACCTCGTCACAGATTTCCATTCTAAATCATAGGTTGCTCGTTGGAGTTACATTTTGGATGTTTTGTTAAAATTATAAATAGTTGGAGCCTTTAGTGATTAAAAAATTACAAAGTGAATTTGAATATCGTTTATGATACTCTATACTACTTTATTTTGTCACTTTTTGCAATACTTTATTCGAATTTTTTTACCCTCAATCTTGCTTACTATTTTATATGAATTTTATGGCTGCTAATTTTTGTCTTGTGGAATCACTTCTTGTTACTTTAAAGAATTTATGAAAATGTTCCAATTCACATCATAGAAGTAGTGATATTGGATTATTCCACAACGCATTTAGCATATTAATCTATTATAACATTTATGATAAATAAATTGTCATATTCCATGTCTTGGTCCATTCCTTGGGAAAATAGTGTCACATCCATAGTTTTCCAAGTGATTTATAATCATATCATTTAGATGTCCATGATAGTACTTATTCGCAATACATGTCAATTGAATGAAAGATTATACTCTCCTCCAGCACCTCCTCTTCCTCCACCTTCACCTCCTCCACCTCGTCTACCTCCTCCGCCTCCTCTTCCTCCTCCACTTCCACCATCAACTCTTCCACCTCCAACATCACCTCCTCCACCTCGACCTCCACCTCCACTTCCTCCTCCTTCGTCTCCACCCCACCTCAACCACCACTTCCTCCTCACAAACAAAAATCACAATTACCATAAACATAAATTCTAGAAACTCCTAAATATAAGTATGACACAAACACAAAGCATAAGAAAACTTCAGAGCACCTCGCATATCTCATCTTAAATGGAACTAGAAATGTGTTGCTCGTTATTGGCCCAAATCAGATTACGGTAGCCGAAACACCAGGTTAAAAACAAAAGTATTGTCGGCATGTAGGGGATAATGCATTTTATGCATCATCGACGTCTTTCCAAATAGAATAGTTAGTCAACTGGAAGGAAGATAAAACAAATGGACCGAAACGTGATTTGAAAAAGGATGAATAGACACATTATTTGTTTGGTTAGGTAGTACAATTTTTTTGGCATTGGCGGATTGCTTTCAATTTGCCTACCCTTCAGATTTGGTTGATATTAGATTTCGTTGAACTTGATCCCCTGGTCAGAAATAGAAATAGAAACAGTAACGGAAACTGAAACAATCTCTTAGTCCGTAGGGGATTTTTTCCCTATTCAGTCAAATTGCGAAAATATGGGTTGCACAGGTGGAGGAAGGATTCGATCTCTTGCGGACTTCACTGGAAACTGGATTATTTAAATGCAGATGGAAGTTTATCTCCTCCGAAGATGAGATGAGATGAGGTCCAAACATTGTCGTTGTTTTACATGGTGGTCCACCATATAACTAGTGCAGTTTCCTTAAATCTATCGAAAATGGCAATGAAGGATAGTCTTCAAGTTGGTTGAAATTCGTCTCAAGAAATCAATGGATTTTACACTAATATGGAAAAATGAGTTTATACTTGTTTTGGAAGTCGAACTTAAGGGAGACCCTCAAAATTTTTCATGTCATTTTTCTTGCAACCAACCAACACAAATTTGAAAGCCAAGATAGAAATGAAACCTAGATCGAGCATGATAAACTAATTCTCAAAATCAACTAAACTAAGGCAAAGGTGAGGGAGGTTAAACTAGTTAAAGAAAATGAAATAGAGACTTTATGAGAAACAAAAAATTACATTAAAACATAGAGGAAGGAAATAAACAGAGTACCTGAAACCAATTTGGAATAGTCAAAGAAAATAGCACAAGGAGAAGGAGGATTTGCATAGCAGTAGCAATAAGAGCGCATTGTAATATAACAACTCTCCCCTTGGCAGTTGGTGGTTCCTGTGCATCAAATCATAAATGACTTTACTTCCATATATACATACAAAGGGACAGAGTGTATATCTAAATCAATAACAGAATCAAGAAATAGCAGACGATCTTCTGGAATGGTTCCAAACCAAATCCATTGTGCTCGACCAATTTGATGTAGCAAAGGATCTTCTAGAAAAAAAAGAGAATTAATAAAGATCCATTGTTCTCATCAACAGAAAGAGAATTCATGAAAATTCCATCCAACAGAGGATCCTCTAGAATGGAATAGACTAGAGGTCCAGATCCATTGTCATCTTCTTCTGTCAACATACAAATTCTGGACATTAAATTTTACCTATAGACACTCTCCACAAAGACACAAGAACCAGACACCCAAATGGAGGCTCTTCATAGAAAACATATCACAAACTAAATATCTTTTTCCTTTAACATAAAGCAGATAAATGATCTGACTGATTCTGTGTACCTCTTCCGCTTTCTTTATTTTTTTACAGATCAACGGATATTTCGGCTTTCTTTGTATTTTTACAAATCAACGGATATAATTTAGACAACACCGCTTTTAGTCCGGCTTCTCAGGCATTTCCGACAAACTCATGCATCACAGTTATTTCAATTTTAGGGAGTTCTCCGACTCCCACTTCTTGCAAACGAAAAAAAATTCAGTCAACTCATCTTTTCTTATAAACTAATTAAGCCAACTCATCTTTTATTATAAACTAATTAATTAACTCTAATTTTAAAAAAATAGGTAATGGTAAACTTCCCTCGTATTTGAATTTCCATTATTTTGGATTTTTTTTATAATTATTATTTCCATTATATGTAATTTTTTAACTACTTAAGATTAAATTGAGATGACATTTAAATTAAAATTCATATTAAATAATAAGTAAATAAAAAAATATTTTAATGTCCATAATAACTAACATAATTTTATTTCAGTTTGAGAAATATAAAATAATTAGAAAAAAATATTGTTGTCCTTTTCTTCTTTTAATATTGGGGAGATTTGTAATTCATTTATTTAAAATTATCTAAATACCAAAATTGGATAAAATAATTGAATATTCATACCAACTAATATCTTTCAATATCTACTCTATATACATATTTAGACACAGACACAACAAAACAAATATTCTGATGTTGATAATCTAAAAGTTATTTCAATGTGAACCTTAAATAACATATATATATATATATATATATATATTGTAAGAAGGAATGTCAAGAAATTCATCGTAGCAAAAATGATGTACAAAATTTACACAACCATAATAATGTGCATTCTTCTAGTGGAACTAGATTTTAGACCATCTTGCCACCATCGGGAAACCAATAGGTCATTTCTTGGAAGCTAGGGTCAAAGAAATATATATTGATGGACAAATCCAAAGTTAGTAGCATGCATAATTGGTTATCATAATACCAAAAGAGCCACTGAGGATTTTCCCTAGGGCTAATTATACAAGTCATTCAAAAAGACATTTCAAACATTTTTCTTTCCTCTGGAGGTTGTTGAGCCATCAAGTGTGCTATTGGGCCACAAT
Source organism: Pinus taeda (assembly GCA_000404065.3). Lineage (NCBI taxonomy): Eukaryota > Viridiplantae > Streptophyta > Pinopsida > Pinales > Pinaceae > Pinus > Pinus taeda. Next base: position 8,434 of record APFE031117967.1, read on the forward strand.
TGTGCTAGTGCATCTCTTGGCTCCTCCTGAATGATAAGACGACCATAAGAACTCAAAGCTTTCTATGGTTGTGCCTTATTAGCTACTCCACTCACTTGACATTTCAGTTGCATATCATCAATCATGTGACTGGGTTACCGGAGAATCCACAGTAATAACCATTTTTTGTCAACGTTTCAAATCCCAACCGGGATCCATCATCAGGACTTCTTGAATGCTTGATAGTAGAAGAGCATAATTGAGGGATTAAATAGTAACGAGGAGAGTAGAATTTGGTTTTGGGATGAGATGAATCTTGGCCTAGTTTCAATAATATTAATTTTCGATTAATTATTGATGAGTTAATTAATTGATTTAAATTATTATAAATTATTATTATGTTAATATTAAGTTTAATTAATTATTTTTAATATTAATAATAAGTAATTAATTTTAGTTTTAATATAATAATCTTTTATTATAAACATTTAATGATTATTATACTAATACTACATATAAGTATTTGAATTTTAATATATGTTAGTATAATATTTATTATTAATATATATTATGTAAAATATTTATTATTAATATTTTGGTATTTATGCATAGAAATTATTAGTGTATTGTATATTTAAAATTATTAAAATATATTCATATTTTTATAACTAACTAATAATGATAATATTAGAAATCAATATTTCATAACTGATAATAATAATTAAAAAATAATTAATAATTAATAATAATGGATAATTTCAGTCAAGACCTAAGTAATTAATATTAATAATTAAAATAGTAATCATAGTAATTAATAATTAATAAATAATTAATATTTAATATTTAATAATAATAATTGACAATTCATGTCAAGTGTTTAATTTTTATAAATAAATAGCTTAACTAACAAATATATTTATTTTGATGAATAATTTAACTAATTAATAGATTTATTAATAGCTTTTAATTAATACATCATAATAATGATTTATAATAATAGTTAATGATAAGGTAATAGCTATTATCATAATTACTAATGTAAATATTGTAACTAAGTACTAGTTATTATTATTATTATCATAATTAAATTATTATAGCAATGCTACTAACTACTAAATATTAGAAAGGGAGAGGGAAATCTACCACTAAATGTTAGGCTTAAGATGTACTTTTGACCTTAATTTCTCTGATTAGGGAAGTCGGCTTCCACTAATCTCCATACCATTGTCTCTATTTAGATTATGCGGATGTTTCATAATTTCAAGAGCTTCTCTAATCTTTCATCTATGACGTCATTCTTCCCTTGTAACAATTGAGGCTCTTTCCAAACAGACATGGTGCTTTGTTTTTTAGGAGTGTTCTGCCAAGGCTGAGGTATGAGACCTTTCATTCCTAATATTAGCTCTATGTTCCTTGAGTCTTGTCTGTAGGGAGCATTAAAACTTGATATAAGTTGCTTGCATTATGTGTCTTCCTGCCATGAATTTCCTTGTTATGCGTAGTCCCTTTATCCAAATTCGTTGTTCTAACTTTCACCCTGTTTGATGATGAAGAACAATGACTTAGAATGTTCTCATTTGCGTTTATTCTCAGGGAGCCTGATCCTTCTGAGTCTGTCAAATTTTCAATGGCATTGCTCAGTTTTTCACATTTAAATAAATTGGAAAATTTCTTGTGCTATCTTTTTTTAGCAATGTGTCCTTCATTAATGCCTTTCAGAGCAGCCCTGGCATCAACAATAGACCAGAGATCTTTGTTGATGTTGCTGGCTAGTTTTAGGTGTGCTGAGTACGCTGAGAATCCAATATTATCCAAAGAAGCCCTAACCCTCTTAATTTCTGCCCGAAATAGAGAAATGCTTAGTTGAAAAAGTGCCTTGCTATTAAAATTGTTATGTAGTCTATGATTACTTTGTGTAAATGGGGAAATGAGATTATTGTCACGACAGTTCTTAAGAAATTACAGGTCTGTAGCTCTTCTTTCTATATTCACTCTAATTTTTTCGAGTAAAATGATTTCACTCCACGTATCCCCTCTGTATGGGGAAATGATTATGGATTTAAGACATTTGTCATTTATATCTTTTGACTTAGTTACCAGTGAATCCACAGTAAAAACCATTTTTCGTCAACATTTCAAATCCCAACCGAGATCCATCATGAGGACTTCGTGAATGCTTGATAGTAGAAGAGATTAATTGAGGGATTAAATAGTAATGAGGAGAGTAGAATTTGGTTTTGAGATGAGATGAATGTCGGCCTTGTTTCAATAATATTAATTTTCGATTAATTATTGATAAGTTAATTAATTGATTTTAAATTATTAGAAATTATTATTATGTTAATTATTAATCTATATTAAGTTTAATTAATTATTTTTAATATTTTTAATATTAATTAAGTTTAATATATAATAAATCTTTACTATAAATATTTAGTGATTATTATACTAACACTACAAATAAGGATTTGATTTTTAATATATGTTTGTATAATATAATATTATTAATTATAAAATAGTATGTGAAATAATCATTATTAGTATAAAATGGTATTTAATGAATAGTCTTTAGTATATTGTATTAATATTTAATATTTAAAATATATAATATATGTTAGTATAGTATTTATTATAAAATAGTATGTGAAATATTTATTAATAATATATATTGGTATTTAATGAATAGTAATATTAGTATATGTATATTTAAAATACTTAAAATAATTATTAACGACTTTAATAATTAATTACATAAAATAATAATTATTAATAATAATGGATAATTCAAGTCAAGACCTAATAATTAATAATAATAATTAAAATAGTAATCATAATAATTAATAATTGATAATAATAATTGATAATTCATGTCAAGTGTTTAATTTTTATAAATAAATAGCTTAAATAAATAATATATTTATTTTTATGAATAGTTTAACTAATAAATAGATTTATTAATATCTTTTAATTAATACATCATAGTAATGATTTATAATAATAGTTAATGATAAGGTAATAACTATTATCATAATTACTAATGTAAATATTGTAATTAAGTACTAGTTATTATTATTATTATCATAATTAAATTATTATAGCAATGCTACTAACTACTAAATATTATAAAGGGAGAGGGAAATCTTCCACTAAATGTTAGGCTTAAGATGTACTATTGACCTTAATTTCTCTGATTAGGGAAGCCAACTTCCACTGATCTCCATACCATTGTCTCTGTTTAGATTATGCAGATGTTTCATAATTTCAGGAGCTTCTCTAATCTTTCGTCTATGATGTTGTTCTTCCCTTGTAACAATTGAGGTGCTTTCCAAATAGACATGCTGCTTTGTTTTTGACGAGTGTTTTTCCAAGGCCGAGGTACAAGACATTTCATTCCTAATATCAGCTTCATGTTCCTTGTGTCTTGTCTGCAGGGAGCATTAAAACTTGATATAAGCTACCTACGTAATGTGTCTTCCTGGCATAAATTTGTTTGTTATGCATAGTCCCCTTATCCAAATATGTTGTTCTAACTTTCACTCTATCTGATGATGAAGAATAGTGACTCAAAATGTTTTCATTTGCATTTACCCTCATAGAGCCTCATCCTTCTGAGTCGGTCGAATTTTCAATGGAATTGTTCATTTTTTCACATTTAAATAAATTGGACAATTTCTTGTAGTGTCTTTTCTGAGCAATGTGTCCTTCATTAATGGATTTCAGAGCATCCTTGGCATCAATAATAGACCAAAGATCTTTTTTTATGTTTCTGGCTAGTTTTAGTTGTGCTGAGAATGCTAAGCATCCAAGATTATTCAAAGAAGGCCTAACCCTCTTAATTTCTGCCCGAATTAGAGAAATGCTGAGTTGAAAACATGACTTACTATTAAATTTGTTATGTAGTCTATGATTAATTTGTGCAAATGGAGGAATGGCATTATTATATTAAAATTAAAATTAATTAATTATATCAATAATATTAAAAATAATTATTAAACTTAATTATAATAATAATTAAACATAATAATATTTAAAATAATAAAATCATTAATTAACTAATGAATAATTAATAAAAAATTAATATTATTTAAATAAGGCAAACATCATCTCAATCCCAAAACCAAATTCTACTCTACTCATTACTATTTAATCCCTCAATTAAGCTCTTCTACTATCAAGCATTCAAGAAGTCCTAATGATGGATCGTAGTTGGGGTTTGAAACATTAATGAAAAATGTTTTTTACTGTGGATTCTCCAGTGAATAAGTCAAAAGATATAAACCATAGGTGTCTTAAATCTAGAAACATCAATCATGATCGAAGGGGAAGGGCCTATGGGAAGCGGGTGAGATTGAAAGGGAGTTTATGCCATCTTGGGAGCTATTGCGGGAATGGGAGAATGGGATAGGAGAGAAGGAGATTTTGAAGGAGTGGATAAGGTCCTATAGAGATTCATGGAGACAAGATGGGGATGATGCTCACGACCACATCCATCGCCTCCATTGCTTACACATCGACTCTCCTGAACCATAGTAGTAGGTGGGCGAATGAGGAGGTGGAATTTAGAATCACTGAGGGAATTGTAGCTTTTCTTTTGGAAGGAAATAAGAGTATGATAGGCTGAGTGATGAATCGTGAATGAGTTGGGTGAAAAAAGAAATACGAAATATTTAGACAGACATAATGTTTTCCATTTCCAAGTAAGTGAATGAGGCATTAACATTAAGCACAAGGAGATTTTACAGAGGATATGGACCAGTGGATTAGACATCATGAAAATTGATGGATTAGCATACTGAATGAACATATTAAAGTTGGATGAGAGCCACTTTCCATGTGAATGCATGGTGATGATAAATGAATTCAAGAAAACTATAAATTTCCACCCAAATTAGGGGGAATTTTATACCAACATAACATTTATAACGAGAAAAAAATTGAATTTAAAATATTTTTTCCTTTGTTAATTTTTTTTTTTTCCACTAAGTAATATCAAAGAGATGTTAAATTTCTTTAATACTTAATGAAATTTCATACCAAATATTTAGAAAATATTTATGGCAAAAAGAATTTCAATATAAATAATAAATAAATAAAGTGAAGGATATTTCTCATTTAATTAATTTGTGCTTTCTAATTCAATGACAACATGGAGATGTATAATTCTCTCAATATTTGATATGAATTAGAATTTAAAGTACATTAACAAAAATGGAATATTGGCAAGTATGTATTTTGTATATAAAAGAATTGAAAAATTATAATGAATGATTCAAAACTTTTAACGTTGTCTATGTCAAAATGAAGGAGATGTGTAATTTTTTCCTTATTTATCTTGGAGTTGACATATGGCACGAATGTGTGTGTCTATGTCTCTATGTTTTAGTAGTATAGATAGATATCCAAATTTCAACTATCTATACATTATATTGGTGAATGAAAAAAAATATTATCATTAAAACATTTTAGTGGTGCGTGGCTAAAAATGAAAGAGATATCCAGTTCTTTTTTCATTTAGTTTGGAGGTGATGCATTGAAAGAATATATTATATTATATATATATATTATATATATATATATATATATTATATATATATATATATAGATAACTTAAAATTTTAATTTACAAGTAATTATTTCAAACATTTTGGTAAGTTAATAAATTATATATATTATAAAATTAAGGTAACATGAAGGTTAAAGTTTACCTTGATGAGTGTGGCCAAACATGGTGGATCAATGGGGCCAGGGGCCATAGACAAGTTGTGTAGGACACCCAAAAGATTCTAGAGACATGTAAATGAGATTATTGCCTGAATGATTGTTTTTTCAGAAGCCGATTTTTCTAGATACGGGAGTTTGGGAATGTGGTAGGGGAACGTTGACTATGCATAGACCGCTAACCTATACATGCTGATTCGAGTGTTTTCTTTAGAGTGAAAGGATAATACAAGCTAGAGGGGCTTCTGCTTTGGTCACTATGGTGTCCTAACTTGCACGGTTTTTCACCTCATTGAGTTGAACGGTGGTGAACTATCCTTTGGATGGTGAGATGTGGTGCAGACAAGAGAACTACTAAATTTTCGTGATGTAGGAGTTAAATTGGGGTGGTTTTATTATCTTCCTTGTCTAGTAAGAAATATGGCTGTGCCTCTAGGCCCTAAGAGTTCCTTTGTAAATGGAATTTTTGATGTGGTGGTCATCTGTTCTTTTTGGGTTTCCTCATATTTATGCTTTCAAGAATTTTTCATGGTCCCTGTCATGATTCATCTTTAGTGGTATTTGTTGCATGTATCTATCACCAAATTTTCTTGGCGTTGAGAGATGTAGTTTGAGGTCTTAGGCTCACTGCCTCTTTCCTTGGTTTCTTGGGGTACTCTACTCAAGAGGAAATATTGTAATCATGGGGGTGCTTCTTTAGTGATAATTGTAGAAGAATATCTAATTTCTTACAACATTTATCTTGTTGAGCTTTGAAGCGGGATTTGATTACCAAGCTACAATATTTTAGTGGTTGAATTAAATTGTTCTTTGCATTTTGGACTATATAGTGGAATTCTTAGATGAAGGGGGCATTTCATGTGAGGTGGGTGACCTCACAAAGTCCTCGTTAGCCATTGTAGGCGAGTAGGAGAAGTGGAGGGTGTTGGGGGTGTTGAGGCTATTTATGAGGGTGAATTGGCCTATGAACATGTTTCATCACCTAGCCATGTGGAAACACCACCATCTTTATAATGTTTATGTAGGCAATTGTAGAGTCTTCCCGCACTGCTGGTGGAGCTCACAAAACAGAGAGATGATGACTAAAATGAGGTGATAACATTCATGATTGACTAAAAACATAATAAACATAAAATTTTGGACAAGACTAATATTGACTAATATGTGACTACATCATATTGAGGGTCAAATTAACCACCTAGAGATTCATGTTTATGGGCCCCTGTGACCCTCAAACATTCTAAATTGTCGATAGGAACTGGAACCCCATCATAAACATTGATGGAATTTCTTTTCATATGTGTTATATGTGTGTTTTGGATTGTTTTGTGCATTTTTTTTATGGACACAATGTAAATTTTGGCACTTTAGTATCACCTTTTGTAGCTTTCTCCTAGTTAATAAATTTGCTTGAATGAGGTCAGGGAGAAGCATACCTCAAAAAAATTGTTCTTGTATTTCAAAGAATTAATAGAATCTATTTGACCGAAAAAGATATGAAGGGTAAATTTCCAGACTGGGTTATAACCATATCATTAAAAAGGTGGTTAGATTCATCTGTTTCACATGTCATCCCATCATATAATTGAATTCAAAATCTTATGTTGATCCTTGTTGGTGTTACATTTCGGATGTTTTGCTAAAAGTATAAATAGTTGGAGCCTTTAGTAACTAAAAAATGACAAAGTGTATTTGAATATCATTTATGACACTCTATAGTACATTATTTTGTCACATTTTCCAATACTTTATTAGAATTTTTTTACCATCAATGTTGCTTAGTATTTTATATGAACTTTATGGCTGCTAATTTTTGTCTTGTGGTATCACTTTTTGTTACTTTAAATAATTTATGAAAATTTTCCAATTCACATCATAGAAGTAGTGATATTGGATTATTCCACAACACATAAAATATATTAATCTATTATAACATTTATGAGAAAAGAATTGTTATATTCCATGTCTTGGTCCATTCCTTAGGAAAATAGTGTCTCACCAATAGTTTTCCTAGTGATTTATAATAATACCATTTAGATGTCCATGATGGTAACATGTCAATTGAATAAGTAATTATACTCTCCATATAAATTTGCAATTTATTTTTACCTTATTGATTATGGATATTATTCTTCCTCGATATAATAATTTATTATATGTTGCATATAGATTTACGTTTACTTCTCAATTAAATAATATTTTTTTTTTAATATCACAAAAAAAATATTTAATTTAATAATTATATTTGAGATCACTTTTAACCTTATCTTATTCAAAATTTAGTCATAAACCAAAAAAATCGAATTTTAAATTATTAAATTTATATAATGAATATATCTTTTTTAAACTAAATTTATGAAACAAGAAAAAACTATTTTAATATCATATCTAATATTTTAGGTATTTTTATTGTTTTACATTTAAATCCATCACAGTCTATTAATTCCATCTCTAAATTCCTAAGTACTTTTTTTAGGCATTTAATTCTATAATTATTAATATATATTTTATGAGCATGTCATCATGCTGTTTTTCCTTATTTATTTTAACCATATACCATGTTTTCTTCTATATTTTATTTCTTTATTTATATTTTTTGGATTTTATTATAATTTTATACCTTTTAAACATAAAATTTTATTTAATTGCAATTTTTTTTTAAATTTATTTAAATAGTTTAAATAAAACAAATAATTATAACAAAGTCAATAGTATTTTTTCATTTTAATTACACTGAATGTACACATATATTGAGTTAAATCTTCTAATGAACTCAAAAAGGCATCAAGATGTGAGGTAAGGGCTAATGATTGCTCCATATTATCATGTACAAGCCATCAAAGGTATATTCATGACCAAAAAGTGCCCTACATCACCCTTAGAAGAGGAAAAGGGCAATGTGGAATTAACTTGCTCAAGTGTTTGCACTCGAATGTGATGCACAAGCCCTATCTTGTAATATTAAGATGACATCATCATCTATTAGGTTGTGATGAGCCTCATCATTAGGTAACTCTATGGACCTTCATACACCTCCAAGCTTATTTAAATAAACTCTTCTCATAATTACGTACACATTTTGATTATATTTTTCTTAATGAGATGAGTAAAAGTGAGATTTATGTCTAGTCGACCAATGTTTTTGAGACAAAAGCATGGCAATTTTGGCTACTTAAGGGAAAAAATTCGAATCGGACAAGGAGGAGATATTGTAGGGCATAGAACCTCCTCATTTAATCCTCACTCATTTGAATATTCATCCATCAAATCACACTAGCTTTGGGTTGCAAATAGATGAGTCATTAAGATCAAAAGGCAGCGAAGCCATTGATAGTGAAAGAACCAATTCATATTGATTTTGGGAGGCGAGACTCCCTAGATTTAAGGAGGTTGGTCGAGACTTCAGTTGTATAAATAAAGAGGCCTAGAGCCTCATTAGGATTTAGACTTTTGATGTAAAAGCACTAGACATTTTCGAGTTTGAGACTTGTGGAAGACATTGTTATGTAATTTTCTGATATGATAATGAGAATGAGCATTTCCTTGATCTAGCACTTAGTTGACTCAGCTGAAGCATTTCCTCCTCCTCCTACTCCTCCACCTCAACTTCCACCCCCTCCTCCATCTCCTTATTTACCTCCATCTCGACCTCCAACTCCACCACCACCACCTCCAGCACCTCCTCCTCCACCACCATCTCCACCTCTACCTCAACCTCCACCCCCTCCTCCACATCCACCACCTCAACCTCCAAATCCTCCTCCTACTCCTCCTCTATCTCCACCTCCTTGACCACCTCCTCCTCCTCCACATCCTCCTCTATCACCTGCTCTTCCACCACCTCTCATTCCTCCACCAAGACCTCCACCTCCTCCACCATCTCTGCCTATGCCTCCTCCTTCTCGTCTCCGTCCTCCTCCACCTCCACCTCCACCTCCACCTCCTCGACCACTACCTCCTCCTCCTTCGCTTCCTCCTCCTCCTCCTCCACCACCTATTCTTCCTTTACCTCCAACTCCTCCACCACCTCTGCCTCTGCTTCTGCCTCCTCCTCTTCCTCCACCTACACCTCCTCTTTTTCCTACACCTCTTCCTCCACCTACACCTCCTCTTTTTCCTACACCTCTTCCTCCACCTACACCTCCTCTTCGTCTTCCACCTCAACCTCCACCTCCACCTCCACCTCCTCTTCCTCAACCTCCACGTCCTCCTCAACAACCTCAACCTCCACAACCTACTCCTACTCCACCTCCACCTCCACCTACATCTTAATCTCAAACTCCACCTCCACCACCTTCAGCCTCCACCACTTACACCTCACCCTCCACCACCTTCTCCTCCTCCTCCTTAATCACATCCACCTCCACCTTCTCTGCCATCTCCAACCTCGACCTCCACTCTGTCCACCACTACCTCCACCCTGCCCACCACCTCCTCCTACTCCACCACCTCCTCCACCTCTGCCTTCGCCTCTACCTCCTCTACCTCTACCTCCACCCCCACCTCCACCTCCAACCCCACTTCCACATCCTCCTCAACAAACTCCACCTTCAACACCTCCTCCTCGTTGACCTCCTTCTCCTCCCCCTACTCCTCCTCATGCTACCCCTTCTCCTCCTCCACATCCTCCTCCAACATCTCCACCTCCTCCACCACCTCCTCTACCACCTCTACCACCTCCGCCTTCACCTATGCCACCTCCACCATCACTTCCTCCACCTCCACCTCCACCTTCACCTTCACCTACACCTCAACCACCTCTTCCTCCTCCACAACCTCGACCTCCTCCACCACCTCCACCTCGACCTCCTCCATTGCTTCCTTCTCATCCTCCCCTTTCTCCTCCTCCACATCCTCCTCCAGCATCTGCTCTTCCTCCACCTCCACCTCCTCTACCACCTCCTCTACCACCTCTGCCTCCTCCACCTCCGCCGTCTCCATCATCACCTCCTCCACCTCCACCTCCACCTCCACTTCCTCCTCCTCTACCTCCACCTCCACCTCCACCTGCATCTGGACCACCTCTTCCTCCTCCTCATCCTACTCCCCCAGGTCCACCACCTCCTCCTCTACCACCATTTCCACGTCGCCCTCTACCTCCTCCTCCACCACATCCACCTCCTCCTACACCACCGCCTCCTCCACCTCCACCTCACCTCCACTGCCACACCCTCCATCCCCTTCCTTCTCCACCTCCACACCCACCTTCCCCACCCTCCACCTCCCCCTCCTTCTCCTTCTCCTCCTCATCCACCTCTACCTCCTCCTCATTCTCCTCCCCCTCCTCATCGTCCTCCCCCAACTCCACCTCCTCTACCACCACCACCACCTCCTCCTTCTCCTCCTCCTCCTCTGCCTCTGTCTCCACCACTTCCTCCACCACCTCTTCCACCTCCACTTCCTTCTCCTCCTCGTCCACCACCACCTCCTCTACATCCACTTCCACCTCCTCCTCCACAGACTTCGCTTCCTCCTCCCACTCCTACTTTGTCTCCGGGTCCACCAAAACCACCTCATGCTGCTCTTCCTCCTCGTCCACCACCACTTGCTCCTCCACCTTGTCTTCCTCTGCCTCTTCCTTTGCTTCCTCCACCTCCTCTGAAAACTAAAAAAAAAAACAAAAAAGATTAAAATTTCATATCATTTCATTCTCTTTATTTAGAATAATTAGTGAGTCATTATTTCCTCCTCCTCTTCCAAAGAAAACTAAAAATAAACAAATTAATATTGCATATCATTTCATTCTCTTCATTTATAATACTTATTGATTCATTTTTTACCATGCTAATTCAGATATCAATATATACATGATAATGTAACAAATAACATGTAAGAAAAATTGCACTATAAATAACTAATTATGAAAACAACAATTTAATTAATAAAAATTTGTAAAATTTATATAAATACTATGAAACGCGGTTGAAAGAGATCGTACGGAAGTCAATGTTTATTCCTAATGGCCAAGACTATTTAAAATCAATAAATTAATTATATAAAATATTTAAAAATATAAAATAAAGAACAATCACCGTGATCAAAAACATAGATTTTCGAAACTCCTAAATATAAGTATACCACAAACACAACAATACTTCAGAAAATGTCTGCTATAATAATAATCATAATATTATAATCTCGCACATCTGCTCTCAAATATTAGTTGGAGAAAAATAATTATAAACAAGTATTAAACCTTTCAAATTATCCATAAATGCATAAAACAAGGTTGGAAGAAGAGGCAGGGTTTGAAATGTTATGTAAACAAGAAGTTCATTTTTAATGTTTGAAGTTCATAGGTCCTTGAATGCAATAAAAATTAATGGGATAGTGCATCGGCGTCTTTCCAAATAGATTCATAGATAGTCAACTGGAAAGCGATGGCTCGGGAAGGAAATCTCACAATTATAGATAAAACAAATGGGCCCAAATGTGATTTGAAAAAGGATTAATAGACCCATTATTTGTTTGTTTAGGTAGTACATATTTTGTGGCATGGAAGAATTGCTTTTAATTGGCTGGGGTTCATAGGTCCTTGATTGCAAGAAAAATTCAAACCGGATAACTTGACAATGATGGATAACTAATTGTAGCTATTCAGCTCTGTGTTTATATCTCAGAAGCAAATTTAGTTGGTTGGGGTTCATAGGTCGTTGAATGCAAGAAAAATTCAAACAGGATAACTTGATAACCATGCCATTCTTTCATGTAAAATGATGGGTTGTGTCTTATATAGAGTTGGCGCTAAGTTATTTGTAAAAATTGAAACGATATATTTCCAAAACAAACAGTAATGGGATAGTGCATCGGCGTCTTTCCGAATAGATTCATAGATAGTCAACTGGAAAGGGATGACATGGGAAGGAAATGTCACACTAAAATCCAACAAATGGGCTCAAATGTGATTTGAAAAAGGATGAATGTCAAACCCATTATTTGGTTAGGTAATACAGATTTTGTGGAATTGATGGATTGCTTTCAATTTGCCTACCCTTAAGATTTGGGTGATATTAGATTTCGCTAAACTTGATCCCCTGGTCAGAAATAGAAATAGATATAGAAATATAAATAAAAATGATGGAAAAATCTCTTAGTCCGTAGGGAATTTGATTTCTATACAGTCAAATCGCGAAAATCTGGGTTGCACAGCTGGAGGAAGGATTCGATCTCCTGCGGGCTTCACTAGAAACTTGATGATTTAAATGAATATGGAAGTTTATCTCCTCCAAAGATGAGATGAGATGAGGTCCAAACATTGCCACTGTTTTACATGCTGGGCCACCACACAGCTAGTGCAGTTTCCTTGAAATCTATCGAAAATGGCAATGAAGGATAGTCTTCAGATTGGTTGAAATTCGTCCCGAGAACTCAATGTATTTTACACTAATATGGAAAAATGAGTTTATACTTGTTTTGGAAGTCGAACCTAAGGGAAACCCTCAAAATTTTGCAAGTCATTTTTCTTGCAACCAACCAACACAAATTTGAAAGCCAAGATAGAAATGAAACCTAGATCGAACATGATAAACTAATTATCAAAATCAACTAAACTAAGGCGAGGGAGGTTAAATTGGTTAAAGAAAATGAAATAGAGACTTTATGAGAACCACAAATTACATTAAAACATAGAGGAAGGAAATAAACAGAGTACCTGAAACCAATTTGGAATAGTCAAAGAAAATAGCACAGGTTGAAGGAGGGTTTGCGTAGCAGCAGAAACAAGAGCGCATTGTAATATAACAACTCTCCCCTTGGCGGTTGGTGGTTCCTGTGCATCAAATCATAAATTAATTTACTTCGATATATACATACAAAGGGACACAGGGTCTAAATCACAAATCAATTTACTTCGATATATACAAAGGGACAGAGTGTATATCTAAATGAATAATCTAATCAATAAATAGCAGAGGATCAAGAAATAGTAGAGGATCCTCTGGAACAGTTCTAGACCAAATCTACTGTGCTCATCGACAAAAAGAGAATTCATCAAAATTGCATCCAACAGAGATCCATTGTCATCCTCTTCTATTAACATAGAAATTTTGGACATTAAATTTTACCTAAAAGAGACAAGAACCAGACACCCAAATGGAGGCTCTTCCTAGAAAACATATCACAAACTAAATCTCTTTGTACCTCTTCCGCTTTCTTTCCTTTTTACAGATAAGCAGATATACTTTAGATAACCTCTTTCTTTGTTTTTTACAGATCAATGGACATTTCAGCTTTCTTTGGCTTTCGACAGATCAACGGATATACTTTAGACAATACCGCTTTCACTCAGGCTTCTCAGGCATTTCCGACAAACTCATGCATCATAGTTATTTCTATTTTAGGGAGGTCTCCCACTCCCACTTTTGCAATGGAAATTTTTTTCAGCCAACTCGTTTTTTATTGTAAATTAAATAATTAACTCTAAGTCAAAAAAAAATTAAGTAAGAGTAAACTTTCTTCCTATTCTGGAGTTTTTTTTTTATTATTATTATTATATATCGTTTTTTGTTTTTTTAATTATTATTATTAATATGGTTGTGTAAAGTAAGAATTTATAAATTAAAATATATTTTTAAAATAAGAATTTTAAATTAAAACATATTTAAAAAAACATGGAAAAGTTAAAACAAAAAACATATACGTTAATTTTGTTTGCATTTCATACACAGCTCCAAAAAAGGTTAAGTGATAAAGGCTTGCATAATTTTATCTTAATATTTTATGTTTCACTAACATAATAAAGTTGGATGAGAGCCACTTTCTGTGTGAATTCATGGTGATGATAAATGCATTCAGGACAACCATCAATTGCGACCCAAATTAGTGGGAATTTTATATCAACTTAACATTTATAAATAGAAAAAAATTGAATTTAAAATATTTTTTCCTTTGTTAAACTTTTTTTTTTCTGCTCAGTAATATCAAAGGGATGTTAAATTTCTTTAATACTTAATAAAATTTCATACTAGACATTTAGAAAAAATTGATGGCAACAAGAAATTCAGTGTAAACAATAAATAAATAAAGTGAAGGATATTTTTCATTTAATTAATTTGTGCTTTCTAGTTCAATGGCATCATGGAGATGTATAATTCCTCTAATATTTGATATGAATTAGAATTTAAAATACATTAACAAAAAGGGAAGATTGGAAAGTATGTATTTTTTATATAAAAGAATTGAAAAAATTATAAAGAATGATTCAAAAATTTTAATGGCGCCTATCTCAGAATGATGGAGATGTGTAATTTTTTCCTTATTTATCTTGGAGTTGACATACAATACGAATGTTTGTGTCTGTGTGTCTATGTTGTAGTAGTATAGATAAATATCCAGGTTTCAACTATATATATATGTATATGATAGTATATTAAATTGGTAAATGAAAAGGAAAATTATGATTAAAACATTTTAGTGGTGTGTAACTCAAAATGAAAGAAATATCCAGTTCTTTTTTCCTTTAGTTTGGAGTTGACGCATGGAAAGAATATATATATGACTACTTATTTTATATTATAATATATATATATTATAATATTAAAATAACATGAAGGTTAATGTTTACCTTGATGAGTGTGGCCAAACATGGGGATTCAATGGGGCCAGGGGCCATATAAAAGTTGCATAGGACACCTAAAATATTCGACAAACATGTGAATGAGATTATTTCCTGAAAACTTCTTTTTTCTTAGAAGCTTATTTTTCTAGATATTGGAGTTTGGGAAGGTGGCAGGGGGATGTTGACTATGCATAGACCGCTAACCTATGCATGCTCATTTGAGTGGTTTCTTTAGAGTGAAAGGGTAATGCAAGCTAGAGGGGCTTGTGCTTTGGTCTCTATGGTGTGCTAATCTGCACAACTTGGCACCTCAGTGCGTAAAGGGGTGGTGAATTATCCTTTGGATGGAAAGACATGGTGGTGATAAGAGAACTACTAAAATTTTCTTGTCGCAGGAGTTAAAATGGGGTGGTTTTATTCTCTTCCCTGTTTAGTAATAAAGATGGTTATGCCTCTAGGCCCTAGTAGTTCCTTTTTAAAAGGAATTTTGGATGTGGTGGTTGTCTCTTCTTTATGGGTTTCATCATATTTATGCTTTCAAAAAATTTTCATGGTCCCAGTCATCTTTAACAGTATTTGTTGCACGTATCTATCGCCAAATTTTCTTAGGGTTGAGAAATGTAGTTTGGGGTCCTAAGCTTACTACCTCTGTCCTTGTTTACTTGTGATACTCTAATCAAGAGGAAGTATTGTAATTACGGGGGTCCTTCTTTAGTGATAACTGTGGAAGAATATGTAATTTTTGACAATTTTTATCTTGTTGAGTTTTGAAGTGTGTTTTGATTACCAAGATACAACATTTGGGTGGTTGAATTAAATTGGTCTTTGTGTTCTAGATTATATAGTGGAATTCTTAAACGAAGGTGGGCATGTTGTGCAAGGCGGGTGACCTCACAAAGTCCTAGTTGACCATTGCAGGCGCATAGGAGAAGTGGAGGCTGATGGGGGTGTTGAGGATATTCATGAGGGTGAATTGACTCATGAACATGTTTCATCACCTAGCCATGTGGAATCAACACCATCTTTAGAATGTTTGTATAGGTAGTTGCAGAGTCTTACCACACTGCTGGAGGAGCTACGGAATTAGAAACATGTTTATATAACATGACTTTAATTTTCCTTTTAACACTAAATTTATGAGACAACAAAAAACTATTTTAATATCATATCTACTACTTTAACTATTTTTATTGTTTTACATTTAAATCCATCATAATCTATTAATGCCATCTCTAAATTCCTAAGTACTTTTTTGTGGCATTTAATTCTATAATTATTCATATATATTTTTCAACAATCAATGAATTTATTACCATGTCATCATATTGTTTTGCTTTAATTATTTTAAACATATACCATTCTTTTTTCTATCTTTTGTTTCCTTATTTTTTTTATTTTTAGTTTTATAGATTTTTATTTTAATTTTATACCTTCAAATATAAAGATTTATTTAATTGCAACTTTTTTATTTTTTAAATATATCTAAATAGTTTAAATAAAATAAATAATTATAATGAAGTCAATAGTATTTTTTAATTTTATTTACACTAAATACACACATATATTTAGTTATTCTTTCAAATGAACTCAAAATGGCCTCAAGATGTGAGGTAAGGGCTAATGAGTGCTCCATATTATCATGTACAAGCCATCGAAGGTATCTTTATGCCAAGACATCACGAACAAAAAGTGCCCTACATCACTGTTAGAAGAGGAAAAGGGCTTATGTGGAATTAACTAGCTCAATTGTTGGCACTCCATTGTGATGTACAAGCCCTATCTTGAAATATTAAGGATGACCATCATCATCTATTAGGTGGATGAAGTGATTCGTATCAAATAGTATCAACACCATGCTAGGGGAATCCTAGGTTCACTCTTAATATCATCAATATATCCAATGTTAAGAATCATAGGCTCAATGGTCTAGCATTTTGGGATTCGTTGTAGTGTCAAAAATTATATAAATCCCACAATCAGTCTAATTCCCTATCCTAGGTAGGAAATATTTCACCATCGAAGTTACTCTCTCTCTCTGGTTTGGATAGTACAACTTCTACTCCACTACTTAGCAGGTGGTGAAATCACCTATAACATTGTATATTACTATGATGTCAAGCATCCCAGAAAATATCCTTATAATAAAGTTCCAATCAATCAATAATTAGGTAACTCAAACCATAGAAACATCATAGAGGACCATGCATAATGTCAGATACACAAACAATACTTCACAGAATTATCAACATCAAGTATCTAACTAGACCAAGTGGCATGTTGTTGTTGCCTCTCTTATATTTGTGTTGGATCAGTGGATA
>APFE031117970.1:0-15922 GCA_000404065.3 Pinus taeda
GAAAATTTTGGTTTTGGACCCTATGTTAGGTTGGGCAGACCCACCTATGGTTTTGTGCATGATTTTCGCACATGTTTTTGGACGCAATGGTTTTCTGTCCATGGCTTTGGATGTGATGGTTTTTAGTCCATGGTAGTGGATGCTTCAGCATATCTAAATATGCATTTTAACATTGAAAGGAATATAATGAAAAATCAAGCTAGCAGTCCCAGTTTTGGATCAAGGGGAAAATCTTTGTGTATATGTGTTTTATTTGTTATGCTATCGCATTGTTTATTTTCTATGTTTGAAAATTCATATGTAGGTAATTTCTGTACAGGGTTAAAACCTATAGTTACTATGTCCAACACTAGTACCCGAACTACTATTTAAAGCAATGCTGTTTATAAAAGTGCTATTTTTAGCACTTCTATTTTTAGCACTTCTATTTTTAGCATTTCTTGTTGCCATTTTCAACACTCCCTCTCAACAAGAAAGAAATTCAACTCGAACCCAACCCTAAACCTTTGGAATGTTCTGCATGCAACACTTCTCCCAAGTGTTGTTACTCCAACAAATCTAGAAACAAAAAAATTTCCCAAATGACCTCCCTATTGGGCTAGAAACATCCTCTGATGCTGAAGCTTCCTCTGCCGCTGACAAGTGCTCCCTATGTGACCTCTGAGTTGGTGCAACACTTCATGCATCTTGTACTGTTGCACACCTCTGTGTTTCATCCTACACTGGTGCAACACTTCTGTGCCTCTCGCATTGTTGCAGCCTACTAGTTATGCACTGTCCTGGGATTCCTGCACTGTAGTTCTCTGTGCCACTCCATCCACATCTACCTCTACCCACTCAGTCAGTCTTGCTACTTTTCGTCGATACTCTTGTAGCAAGGGCTAATCAAAGAGGTTGTGTACCTCAATGATCCTGCCCCTCTTCTAGCCTTCTTGGGACTATCACTCCACATCACCCCACCTCCAACCTAGAGGTATGGATGCATGTGATCCCTCTGCCCACTTGGCTCGAAATTTCCCCCTACTGGAGGTCTTTGCATGAGTAGATGCCTCCACCTTTTGGCTTCTTTAATTGTGGCTGCTCCACAACCTCCTAAAGCTGCTTCACCAATTGTGGCTCATGCACAATTGTTTGAGACTTCTTTTGGCACTGCATGTTGAGAGGTAATTTACTCTCCCTCTCAACCACCAAGCATATAACCTTTGTCTTACTCCTCAAGGCTTTGGATGCATCTTGTACCTCAAGTGCATACAGGTTCTTGGCTAGCACACCAATCTGTTTCATCTTTCTCGACGTCACGAAATTTTCTAGAAAAAGAGCTGATTCTAAATTAGTGATATCTCCCTCATCAAAACTCCAATTCAACCGATTGTTTTTTTAAATTTGGGTATTTTTCACAAGGAATCTAGATCTACTATTTGTTTCTGAAAAGTTTGTACAAAAAATTTCAGATCTCCTCTACAAACTCACAACCCATTTTTTTATTTTTTATTTTTACTTCGAATTCTCTTCTTCATATACTATTATCTACTTTGATCACCTTTGCTCTGATACCATGTAGAAATTCCCACTATAGATCAACAAATTATGCAATATACTAAAGAAAAATACAAGATCTACTTCTACAACAAACTTTGCGGAAGCTTAATCGAATATGAGCAAGATCAATGAGAACACATATAACTGAGAATCATAAATTAATCACACATAACACAGAAAAATAACCTAGGGAAAGCCTCAACCTAAAACCCTAATCTTTGTATTATCATACAAGTGGAAATATGTTCAAGTTACAAAAATAATCAACTCTCAAGCTATCTTGCTCTCTTTGCAATCAAACAATGTTGCTCATAGATAGTCAAAGGCTTCTCCAAGCCTTTTTCTCTGCCTTCCAAGCCTGCTATTTCCTTGTGCAGTTTTCCTTGGGGTCTAGTGCTGCTAGCTGTGTGAATTGGCGTCTTCACACACTGACTAACCTCTGATCTAACTGCGCAATCCTGAAGTAGATAATTCCTTCTTCATAGATGAGTTTCCTATATAGGAAAAATCCTCTAACTAGTAGTACATTTTCCCTTCCTTTGATCTCAACTAGGTCTCTGATTGAATTGACATGCATGAGTTATTTATGAGAGAATATTAAGTTATCTAAAGTGCAACAGTTACATGCGTGCATGCATTAAATAACTGAAATCACAATTAGTTCAACAAACTATTGGAACTAATCTAACTAAACTTAACTCAGTTAACTAAGCTAACTAATTACAACTCAATATTACAGCTCATCCTTATCTCTTTAACTGAGGGATATATTCCTCAATCAGTGGGATAATTGTTACATGTCCTCACATAGACTTCATGTTTGATTTTTTACAACTAATTAACTCAAGATGAATTAATTAATTATTTTACAAACAACTGCTAAGACCAAATTCCAATTTTACTTTTCTATTTTAGTTCAGGGACTAACTAAAATAGGAATCTAATAGGAAAAGTTATTTATAGCAATGCTATTTTTAGCACTTCCATTTTTCATTCCTTGTTGCTATGTCCAACACTAATACCCTAACTACTATTTATAGCAGTGCTATTTTTATCACTTTTATTTTTAGCATTTCTTATTGCCACTTTCAACATGGACATGAGGCCATGACTAGTTAATTTAGTCTTGAGAACACACTTGAATGTATATATATGTGACCAAACTATCGATCACAAACCAACTCAAAATCACACTCTCCAGTTGTCACAATTTGTTGGCATTTGGTTGATCATGTTTATGAATAAGGCAAGCAAAGTTTCTTTTCTGTGTTATGGTGTCTCAAGTCAATTGTATGAAGAGGTCGCCCATGTGAGCAAGGTAACAGTCCATATGGTTTGTAGGAAGGGGTAATCGACATGCACATGGGTGTATTCCACATATTTTACTTGCAACAATAGCCTATGTGCACAAGGGTGTGTCCATATGTTTATGTTTTGTGTTATAGAGATGATATGTTACTAATTATTAATAAGGAAATATATGATATGGATGGATGATAGGGAAATCATCCAAGAAATGAAAAATTAATTATCCTCTAAATTTGACATGAAGATCTCCATGTTGTAAATTTCATGTTACGCATGGAAATTAGATAGTTTGGAAATACAAAAGAATTTGGATAAATAAGAATAATTATGTCAAGACAATATTTCACATGTTTAATATGTAGGAATTTAAACAAGTAAATGTATCAATTCCAGTAGGAAAAAAACTATTCACATATTATTGTACTAAGATAAAAGAATAAGAAAATCAAATGTTATATGCTCCATATGCTAGTACAATTAGAAGTTTGATGTAGACAGTGGTCTATCCTAAACTAGAAATTGAACATATAGTGCGAATATTGAGAAGGTGTATTTTAAAACTAGGAAAGATCAATAACTAATAGTAAAGGGAGTATTTAGGTATTTGTTTGGTGCTACTATCTATGGATTGGGGTACCAATAAAGATAAGTATTGGACCAATTGTTTGACATACATGGATTTTTCAAGGTTGACTAGTCTGGAGATGTAGATTATGGAAGATCTAGAAATGGAAATCTGCTTAACCTATTTGGAGGAGAAATCAATTGGATCATAAATTACATTCTATAGTGGCAGTATCAACTACATAAGTTAAATTCATGGTATTCACTTATGAACGAAAGGAAGCAGTATGGTTATAGAGATTGTTTTTACGTATCGGGTTGGTACAACATGTTGTAAGGATAGATTTTCATACTTAGAGTGCAACATTTATATAGGAGAACCAGACTTATCATTCAAAGAAAAACATAATTGATGTTAAATATCACTTTATGAGATATATGATTGAATAGAAGAATATACTAATGGAGAAGGTGGAAAATCTGAAAGATTTTGTAGATTTATTAGCAAAATTTGTTAGGATTAAAAATTTCTCTTTTTGTAGGGGGTGAGTGGGCATTACTGACTTAGATTGTGCATCATGTACTCTTACGTCCCATGCATCTAAATAAAAAATCAAGTGGGAGAATTTTGGTTATGTGTTATATTCCAAATAAAAAATCAAGTGGGAAAACATTGGTTATGAGTTATATTCTTTACATGACTACCCCCACATATTTCTTATTGCATTGGGCACAATGATGGGGTTGTAAGGGGAGATGAATCACTGCCTATTATGGGGGTTAAAAGGGTGTGGAAACCCTATGTGTGGTGGTTTGGGGAATGTGTTCTAAGAAAATAAATAACCTTTTTTTTTTTTTGTTAAATAGTTGTTTTGGGAAAACAATTTTCTCCTTTAGTGGTTTATGGTGCATAATGGTTTATCCCAAAGTTTGTAGTTTCAATTAAGGAACCATAGTTATATTCTGATCCAAGGTAAATTGATTGGAATTATATATATATGAAAGAAGATATTGAAAAATATTTCAATTTTGTTAGTTTGAGTTTCTCAAATAAAATTTGTTGACATTTTTTTTTTCCGTATTTCATCTTTTCTATTTTATTTAGAATGTTTTTATAATATTTAATTATCTAAAATTAAAATATACCAAAAAAAATCATTAAAATAGATATTTTTTTTTCTTTATTATTATATATTATATGCCTCAAATAAATACTCCAAATTATTGGCGACATAATCACATGTCGTAATTATATATTTTATAAATAAATTGCATAAGCGAAGTTGCATCATTAATGGAAACTATATGTCATAGGAAAATTTCATTCTATATTATATAACTTTTACGAGAAGAGAAGTTTCACTAGTAATGACAACATAATGTTGTCCACGAGTGATATTCATATATCCCTCTCAAGTTAGGGTCATCAAATATGGTAAAATTGATGGTAGAAAATGAAATTAATTTCACATTTTATACAACAACTCAATGTTGTACATGAGAGATATTCATATAGCACTATCAAGTTAGGTCATCAAATAGGGTAGAACTAATGGAATAAAATGAAATTAGTTGCATATTCTACGTAAGGATAGATACATGTTCCAGTTATCAAATGTCTAATACACATTTATAAAGATAATAAATATAAGTAGATGTATAAGATATTGCTATTAGAATGGATGTAGGAATGATTAAACAAGTATACCTCTTATCTATTTGTTCAAAATAGTTTTTAAATTCATATTAAGAGTCACTATTTTGATTAATAAATAACTTTTTCAAATTATATTTAAAGAAAATGCCAAACCTAACTTTATGAATAAATACAAGAAAAACATATCAATTATAGAAATGTGTTAGATAGTTGTGATACATTGTGAATCATCTCATTATGAATGGATACAAAGAAAATGATATCAATTATAGAAATGTGTTAGATGGTTGTGATATGTTGTCAAACATATCACGAGAAAGAATCTTGCAAAGTGTCATGAAATCGATACAAAATCCAAAAATAGATTTGAAGTTTATAATAATTGTTAGAACCTAGTGTTAACAATATATCTAACCAATATTGTTAATCCAACATATTATAGCTAGGATATTATAGCAAAAACTCATATATATATATATATATATATAATATATATATATAATATATATATATATATATATAATATGCATATAATACAAATTTATCTTTTGATGAAATATTAATATTTCTAAAAATAAAAAAAATTCATCCAATCCATTCATAAAAATTCTAATGCTTGTCTTTAAGTTAAATGAAAAAATTATTTTTTTAATAAGTTTATTTTCAAAACTATATAATAAAATCCATTTAAAACATTGATTATTTTATTTTATTTTAAATTCTCATATTCCTTTTATAGAAATGATCTAAAATCTTTAATTTTATCTAAAAATGAATTAGATAAATAAAAAAAAAAACATAAATCACTCAAAATTGTCGAAATATTAGTAACATCATCCCTTTATAGCTCCCTAAAATGTATTTTCCACACTTTTATATTCATATTTTATTTAACATAAAATAATTATCAAATGTTTGACATGTATAATTTGAACTACTATTACTAAGAAGATATTTTTAATCATATATTTTTTATTTTTTCTTCAATATTTATAACTCATGAAATTTGAGTGTGCTAAAGCTTTCTTATTTACAAATTTATTTATCTCTTATAGTCATGTTTCATAGAAGATATTTTTAATCATATATTTTTTATTTTTTCTTCAATATTTATAAGTCATGAAATTTGAGTGTGCTAAAGCTTTCTTATTTACAAATTTATAAGAGAGCTTATTTACAAATTTATTTATCTGTTATAGTTATGTTTTATAGTCATGTTATAGGTAGTGACACATTAAATATGATAATGATAATTTAATTAAAATTAATAATGAAAATATTACATTTGTTCGTTTTAATTTGTTATAATGATTTTGTTTTATAAAATTATTAACAATAAAAAAATTATATTTGATTTATTAAATTAAAATATCTTTAAATAATGTTTACTTGGAGAGCTTCATTAATAATAGTCATGAAAGTAGGTAAAAAAATTAACATGATAATTTAATACAATCCTACAAAGCTTTAATATATATATATATATATATATAATATAATATAATATATATATATATATATATTAAAAAATGGGTTTTATATATATAGAATCCATTTAAATATTGATTCATAATTATAATCATAATTTTATTATTTTAAATTTTATTATAAGTATATAGAAATGTACACAACACATATATATTTAAAGATTTTTTCATGTTGAGATATTTGATCTCGACATATTTTGTAAATCAAAGATAAATCTATATATATATATATATTCGATTTTTAATTTATTTAAATAAAAATATTTTTTCAAATATTTTAATTACCTTTAATAAAAAATTGTGTTATAATATTAAAATGATTTAATCAATATTATATTTAATATAAATAATTTATAATACTTGAAGAAATAAAGTTCAAACATTTTTAATATTAAAACGTTAATATTAAAATTCATTACAAAATTATTATAATATTGTTATTAAAAAAAATCATAATATCTCTATTCATTTTAATATAAAAAAATTCATTAAATATCACATTTGTCCGACCTAACATTCTATCTCCCTTATTCATGATATAAGGGATTTTAACGAATTTTTTAATATATAACATAATTATCACAGGATCACAATCTTCTCACAATCACCCTCCTCGAATAAGAAAATTTTGACTTTATACCACCTTTCATTTGAAATTAAGTTTCCATTGATAATGAAAAAGAAACCTCCCAACAACCTACTTTAGAAAATTAATATGAGAAAAATATTCATTCCTTGGCATACAAATTCAATTGCTTATCCTTATCAATCTTTTCTCTTTTGCTTTCAGCCGATGGTGTTGATCCGCTAGTCAATGTAACAGCTAGGAACCTATGAAATTTTCAACCATAGCGTAATCGTGAATATGTTTTAGTTTTTATATATAAACACATAGCAATTTCCACGCTTAATCATGCGATGCTCCTATGTTGCTTTCGATTATCTTTTTATTTTGAAATGTGCGTGTTGACCAGGCTGTCATCACGATCAAATTGGTTCAACGGTCCTCCTGTTTTCATAAGTATGACCACGTGGTTTGTTTTTCAATAAAATGCTCCCCTATGACAGCGCGACATCCGCCCGCAGTTTTGCTAAATGCGGTGCTCCACATCTCAATCATTTATTTCTGAAAGTGAATTTTCAATTTCTATTTTTTTATAATTCTTTACGTCATTCCTATTTATTATAATAGAAATGACGAGTAAAATGGGAATTTGGATTTTCATAGCTTAACTTTGGAGTTGTCTATAATGCGACTTTTTGGAGATTCCGGTGACGGAATCCGGCGGAAGAAATGAGGTTAAATCTTGATTGTTAGCAGTTAAAATGGTTTTTTAACTGCATATTTGGATACAGCACCCTGAAAAACCCCTGGGAGCCATTGATTGTGCAGAAACTAGCTATCAAACTTGGGATTCCAATGAATTGCTACCAGATTTTGACCAGAAAAATCTGCCATAAAAGCTTTCAAAAAGTCGCGTTATAGACTACTGCCTTAACTTTTATCTCTATTAGTATTTATTATATCTTTATAATATATTGTTATTTTTTAATAATAAATGAAGTTGGACTATTAAAAGGGGAATTTTGATTTTTGATTTTCATGGTTGTTTTTTTCTTTCTATTGAGTATAGGAATTATGTCTATTAGTATTTATCGTAATTTTTATAATATTTTATTATTGAGAAAGCCAACTAATTTATCATAAATCATAAATTATGAATATTGTTTAAAATTGTATGAATGTTTAAAAATCGTCCAACATAACATATTAACATAGAATAAAAAGAAAAAAAATGCTAAATATTTATAACTCACTTTTACATTAATATTATTTTTTGGGGGTAAAATACAACACAGCACAACTCCACATTGGGAAAGAGAATGAAATTATTAATTATTTATAATGTTATTAAATCGAAATTAAAATTATATATATATTTTATTAAATAAATTTTAGTTGATTTCAAAAGTAATTTTTAGTATTAGGTTACATAATGCACCTCTCAAATATACAAATTTTTAAAAATATTTTTTTCAATAAATTTAGATTATACAATGCACCTCTCAACAAATTTTTCCGGGAAAATATTTTTGCTATCATATTTATATTCATTTAATCGGAAAAAAATAAAAAAATAAAAAATCCTATTTTTAAATTAAATTTACATTTATATTTACCCAAAATTGTGCTAATACTTAATTTTTAATTTTATTATAAACTTCAAAAATTATTACGAACACTATAAAGTTATCATGATTTTTTTTAATGAAGAAACATTGATTGCTTAATTTCCAAATTCATTTGCTTATGCTCATCAAAACTTTCTGTATATTTTTACTGAAATATCAACGAACATTATATTTAAATATTTTATAATCTTTATGCATAATTAATTCAACCTCTTCATTATCGGCTGCTCCCATGTTTCTTTCAATCTTGACGAGCCTCTCATCACGACCAAGCTTGTCTTTCGGTTGTGCTCGTGACTTCATTAATCTCAATCTGCAGGTCCCACCATGCATCTATTTGCTATGATCCTTACTTTTCATGCTTGTTCCATACATATTGAAGGTGGTCCATAATTAAGGCAACCACTTGTATTCCCTTCCATCAAGGATCATGTTAATATTATTTTAATGAAACGTTTATTTTTTAACGGGATAAGGACTTATTGGGTTTTCTTGTCTTTTTATATTTTTATTTACTATTTTTGTTTATTTACTAAAACGGTTCATTATTATTAATAAATAAATAAAAAATAGATTTATGTTGTTGGTTTCCCCACTTACCAATTTTTTTAAGGATTTGAAATTCCTCCATGCTGAAATTATTTCAATTTTAATAATTTCATCATTATTATTTATAAAATTCATTTGTCTCTAAGAAATTTTATTTATGTCTATTACTTTTAATAAATTTAAAAAATTATATTCTTGTTTCATGGCTCCCCGCCCACACTTTTCCTAAAGATTTTAGGTTATTCCAATTCTAATAAGTTCTTCCATGTTGAGAGTATTCCAATTTTAATAAGTTTCTCATCATTATTTATAACATTCCTTTCTATATAAGAAAATTTTATTTAAGAAAATGGTGCATTACTTTTAATAAATTTAGAAAATTATGTGTCACGTGTTTCCCCAACAACTAATTTCCTTCGGATTCGAGATTATTCCAATTCCAATAAGTTCCTCATCATTATTTATAACATTCATTTATATATAAGTAATTTTTATTTAGAAAAATGATCCATTACGTTAAATAGATTAAAAAAATTATATTCATGCCACCTGGCTCCACACCCACCAATTTCCCAGGGATTTGAGATTATTTCAATTTTTATAAGTTCCTCATTATTATTTATAACATTCATTTATATATAACAAAATTTTATCTAGCAAAATGATCCATTACTTTTAATAAATTTAAAAAATTATATTTACCAATTTCCTATGGATTTGAAATTATTCTAATTCTAATAAGTTCCTCATTATTATTTATAACACTCATTTATATATATGAAAATTTTACTTAGCAAAATGGTGCATTGGTTTTACTAAATTAAAAAAATAGATTTGTGCCACGTGGCATCCCAACGACCAAATTCCTAGGGATTTGAGAATATTCCAATTTTAATAAGTTCCTCAATAATATGTTCATCACTATATAACATTCATTTATATATAAGAAAATATATAACAAGCTATTTTCCTCGTGCAAATAAATTCCATATACTATGGCATTAAGATGTCCCTCAACGTGTTTGAAGATTATATTGTCTACTCCAATATTCTACTCACGCTATAACAATGTGGGCTACAATTTGTAAATGCTACGTCTTATTCGATTAATAACAAATTTTTCCATACCATATATAACAAGGTATTTTCCTATAATCATGGCAACAACTTACTTCCCTATTTTCTTTACTGGTATCTGAATATAAATATATTTGTACGCTACGACAAGTGTGTGATAGTGGAAAATATAATGTGGAAAACATATATGAGAATTTAGGGTATTTGATATTGGATCATGAGGCCAACTTACAGGACCTTGAATCTCGAGCGGAATATGTGTCACCGCACAAATGAGGAGTAGAAAGTTTTACCAACTTATTCCATGAATCTCCATGAGATCAATTATGTGTCTGTTATCAATTCAGTAACTAAGTGTGATTTAGATGTTAATGATTTTAAGGAGTGTTCTATGGAAAATTTATTTACATTTCAAATACAATGTATAAAAGTAAATCGACTATGAATTTTATTTATCCTAGGTTTTTAGTGTAGGATTAGTGTAGAATTAGGTAAACTAGCATGAACGAATTTGTGATCTAAAAGTAATTAGCAATCATTCAATAACAAATTTTTAAATTGCAAGCTGATCTTAGTATTTTTTCTTTAAAGGTTAGTAATGATTTACTTTAATCACAAATATAGGAAGTGTTTAGAGTGATATAATTTCTTCTTGTGTAATTTTTTTTTAAATGTTAAATTTGAAAAAAATGTTTGCATCTCAAAGATAAAATTGACAAAAAAAATATAGCTAAAACATAAAATAATAACATTACTTAAAATGCTTAAAAATGTTTTAATCATGAAAATTTATTTCTTTTCATTGTACATATTAGTTGACATTGAAATATTTTACTAGTAAGTAAGAGGAGAGCTAGTATTGCTGAACGCAATATTTTACTTATGGAGTTAACATTCTGTTTATATCCAATAAGATTCATGATAACGTTCCTCAATTGATTAATAATTCATGAAATTTAGAAAATTTGGTTCATGGTTTGAAATATATTTTGTGTGATTATTTTTAAGATGTAATGAATCCATCATAATTGTAATTGGTTATAAGTAACGAGTAGATGAAGTAATACTATAGATTGGGTTTATTATTTATTATAAAAATTTTGGAAAATATATAATACATTAAAATAATTCTAAATTTTGGTGTAGATTTAAAATTCCATCAATTGTGTTCAAAGTATATTAAAAAAATTTAATAATTCAAAGAGAATCATAGTAAATGAATTTATGAATTTAACAGAATCTTATTTAGTGTTCATTTATTTTTTTTATGGGGATTTAATTTTTTGAGAAACAATCATTTTTATGTATTCATTTTACTTTTAAAAATTTCGGACTATAAGGTTTGATTTGTTTATAGGTAGAAAAAATATATAAAGTAATAATTTATAGACTTTATTATTCTAAGGTTTCATATTCCTAGCGTATAATATTTTTCATAGAATTTAAAATATTAATCTTTAGGTTTGATATAAACTCATTGGGTTTATAATCATGGTCAATCATGGTCTAGTTTCATATTGCGATAAATATTTTCTCAATATGAAAATCAATCATGGTAAACCATGGTCACACTGTGACAAAGACTATCTTTTGGTCCAATGTCACATTGTCACAACCATGGTCATCCATGGTCAACCATGGTCCAACATCGCATGGTGACACAAATTGTCTCAATATGGAGATCAACCATGGTCAATGATGGTCAAACATTTTTCAACGTCGCATTGTGACAAATATTGTCCTAATATGAAAATTGATCATGGTCAACCATATTCCAATGTCACATTGTGACCAATATTTATCTTACGGTTTATATTCATTGGGTTTATAGTATTTATCCGTTGGGTTTAATATTATTCCATTGTTTTTAGAATCCCTTGGGTTTAATAGTATTCCCTTGTTTTTATAATCCCTTGGGTTTATTATTCCCTTAGTTTTATAATATTTCTCTTGGGATTTATATACCTTGGGTTTATAATATTAATCCCTTCGGTTTATATTATCAATTCGTTGTCTTTTTAATACCTTGTGTTTTTAGTGTTTACCCCTTGGGTTTATAATATCAATCTCTTTATGGCTTACATAGCTTGCATTTATAATATTAATCCCTTCGATTAAATATTATTTTTTTGGGTTTATATACCTTTGGGTTCAATCATGGTCAACCATGGTCAAACATAGTCACATTGGGAGAGAGATTGTCTCAATCTAGAGATCAACCATGGTCAACAATGGTCAACCAATTTTCCAACGTCACATTATGACAAGCATTGTCTTAATATGAGAATGAATCATGGCCAACTGTATTCAAACGTCGCATTGTGAAAAATATTTATCGTAGGGTTTATATTCATTGGGTTTATAATATTTATCCCTTGGGTTTAATATTGGTCCCTAGGTTTATTATTACCTTGGGTTTATAATATTTTCTTATAGTTTATATATCTTAGGATTATAATATTAATCCATTGGGTTTAATATTATTCTTGTGGGATTATAATACTTTGTGTTTTAGAATTAATTTGTTGGGTTTATTTAGTTCATATTCCTAGGATATAATATAAGTTATAGGGTTTATAATAGTAATCCTAGGGTGTAATATAAATCCCTTGGTTTTACAATCATGGTCATCCATGGTCCAATGTCACAATGCAGCAAAGATTGTATCAATATGAAAATCAACCATGATCAACCATGGTTAACCATTCTCCAATGTCAGATTGTGATCAACATTGTCTGAGTATGAAAATCAATGATGGTAAATCATGGTCAACCATGTTTATTTTAGGGTTCATTTGTCTAAATGTGAAAAGAAATCATGCTCAACCATATTCCAACATCACATTGTGACAAATATTTATGTTAGGGTTTATAATATTTATCTTAGTGTTTATATTCCTTAGGTTTATGATATTTATCACTTGGTTTAATATTCCTCCATTGGATTTATAATCCCTTGGGTTTATTATTCCCTTGGGTTTATAGTATTCATCTTAGGGTTTATATACCTCATGTTTATAATATTAATCCCTTGGGTTTGATATTATTCCCTTCTGTTTATATTATCAATCCATTTGGTTTTTATCCATTGGGTTTTTATTATTAATGCCTTGGGTTTATTATTCCTTTGCGTTTATAATATCAATCGCTTTAGTGTTTATATACCTTTCATTTATAATATTAATCTCTTTAACTTAATATGATGCAGGAGCATTCACCCCAAGGGAAATTATTGTAAATAGTAGACATAGGAGGTCATGCATTTGTGGAATTAGTTTCCTAAGTTCCAAGTCAGTTTAATATTTAGGCTTTTAAGTGTGATTTAATTAGATATTCTCAAAATAAATAAATAAAACTAGGGAGAACTTTTAGGCATAAAAGGAATGGATGTGGATCATTAAGTGATAAGGAAGCTTTTCTATTTTAAAATAGGGAAAGATGGAATAAAGCCTCAAGAGGCTTTTGTCATATGAATGCATTGCATGTAGAGCTTTTAGTTGAGTGATTTTAGGATTTATTAGATCATGCTAAGTTTTATAAATTATGAAGCCTCAAAGGCATGGAAGGTTAGAGAGAGTGAGATTGTGAATGAGACTGTATAGTAGGGAACATAGGTTTTCCTACTTGGGAGCCTTCGGGTAGTTTGTAAAGGGCCGTCAATTCTGAATATCCAGCCAAGACTAAAGTTGTAAGTAATTATGTTTTAGATTATATAAAATTGTTGATTGATCGCAATATGTATCCCTGTAAATTATATATATGTGATTGAGATATTGATCGTTGGAAAGATCGATCAAAGGAAGGGTGTAATTGTTGAAATTGTAAGATCTCTTTATGCGCCTAGCTAAAAATGGTCATTAATTGTTGAACAAACCTACACATGAGCTTATTTTGCCAAGTGAGAGAAATTGTAATGGCTAAAATCTAACATGGCAATGTTAAATACCGGCCTGTTGTTTGATTGATACACACCGGGGTCTCAGGCTCCGCAAATTCCTACATAATCCCCTGTAGTCTTCATATGATGAGAAAGGGGCGTAACTGTTTCATTATTTATTTAGTCTAATACAGAACTATAGGCGTGACTGTATATGTATAGCTGGTCGAAGTTACGAATACCTGCTAGGCGTAATTCTCTTGGACTATATCCGAGAAGAGCTCTGCACTGTCCACCATTATCAACACGAAGCAGCTTCCATGATTCGAGATCAAGAACTAGTGTATTAGATCTCTTAGCCTAGTGGAAAGTTGAAACTATGATCAGGAGACTGAAATAGCTGTTGCTACGAGTTTCCTGTCATGGCAGAGGAACCTCTCTAACTGCATTGAAATAGAAAGCAATTGAAGTGGCGTTATATGCTTGACCTGCGTGGAATTTCCTTATTCTTATTAATTGAATATAGAGTTAAGAGATACGATTTTGGTTCAAATATAGAATTGGCAAACAATGAAAGGAGCGCGGCCATGTGTGCGCAATTCATTGGAGGACAGTGCGAATTGAGTATGCGGGCTTGGTTCTGTGTCAACTGGAAGAGGCGTATTTGACTTTAAAAGGTGCATGTGAATTATTTGAATTTGGAATACAGTTAATTTACCTTAGAGCTTTAATTAGCTTGCTTGGAGTTGGGAGTTTTTCGCCAAGTCGTTATTCACAGAGAGCTGGAAAATACTGTCAAATAATTGCAGGAGCGAGTTTGGAGAATGGTAAGTAACAAATGCATGGTTGTTGATTGGGTTTTTATCAAACCGATTCAGATGTTTAATAACATAATTGATGTTCTTGGTAAATAGTGGAGCGGTAATTGAATCTTAAAAAAATTATTGAAACCATGAGCAGATATGAAAGGAGTGCATTCATTGAAAAGGGGTCGAACTGGGTTGCAAGTATGGAATTCACTGGTTCTATAATTATTGGTTAAAAGTTTAATAAAGCTTTTACATGAATGATTGGAATTGGCCATTGGGGGTGTTTGATTGGGCATTAACTGAGGTGTATTTTGCAAGTGAACAGAAGAGATCCTCGGTATTGCAGGGTAGAGTGGTAGAGCCTTGCATCAGGTGGTATCAGAGTGGGAATGCTTTGTTGAGGAAGTTGTTTTTTTGAATGAGTACAATTAAGAACTGAAGTGTGTTTTTAATGTGTGATGAATAATTTAATATGCAGCATACACAATTGCAAGTGAACAGGATTGCAGAAATGGAAAGAGGACAAGATCATGCAAGATATTAAAGGTGAGATGATTTTTTGATCTGAAATTTATGATTTAAGTTTATGGTTGTAGAGAAGGTGGCAGTGAACCTGGCATTCAGCTGAAGGCTGGATAAGGAGGACAACTGCAGTGTCCTAAACAGAAAAGTGAGTTGAAGAGATAGCCTAGAGAGAGCAAAGGAGTGCTCAAGAGGTTCCAGAGGCAGTGAACCAGTACTTACCAAAAGACTGAGTGAGGAGAGCTTGGTGAGGTAAGTGGCAACAAGAGAGATTGCTGTTGCAGAGGCTAGTGCAACTCATGGTGAGTGAGAAACTCATGAGGAAGCAGTCTGCCAGAGG